>JACXGJ010001337.1:35432-87087 GCA_016801105.1 Esox niger | reverse complement strand
CACACAAAGACAATTGGAGCAGAGGGAACATATATACTGAGGGGAATGACTAAATGATGATCAGGTGCGCTAAACGGGACAACAGGTGCAATGAGTTGATGAGATGGGGCGATGGTGTCAGAAGGTCGGTGACGTCGAACGCCGAAGCCCGCCTCCTGCAGGGGGAGGATGGGCAGTAGATGGCGTGGTCGTCACAGTAGTTGTTTGTTATGCATGTATCGTAAAGCATCTTTGGGTCTTTGAAAAGCGCTATATAATATTAATGTATTATTATTATTATTATTATTATTGTTATTATTGTGTTAAAAAACTATTCACACTCCACCCAACAATGAATTGGGAATGTAGGTTCCTCTCTCTGATAGGTTCTCCCATTTCTTCTTCCTCTCCCTCTTTCTCCTCATCACTTGTAAGTACAGCTCCCATTTGCCACCACACAACCTCTCTAAGTAGCATCACAGATGAACCAGATAGTTTGCTAGCTAAATCTCACAGTGTGGGTCGTTTCCAAATGACATTGTTAGAAATTTGACAAAACATCAAAACTGGTTTGCTGATTACATAAAACTCAACATGGCAGCTCTTTTTATGAAGAGATTGAGCCAGCATTCAGTTCATAACAAAATAACCATAAGTCCCACAAGTGTCAAGACACATTACTTTTTACTTTTTATAGATAATTAGTGAGAGTAAGTGGTTCATCTCTCGGCAGATTCAGGTCATCAACATAATCAAGTGACACTGTCTTCATCAAAGCACAACACTACTGCCTCCTCACATTGCTAGCTAGTGAAAGTGACAGCTTCTTGCTTCACCAGCAAACCACATATATGTGACCACACAACTTTTCTAGATAGTCTGAACTGGACGATTAGCTACAAAATCAGAAGAAACACAAGAAAAGCTTGATCAAGTCTAACATCTAAACACTGCACCTCTTTCCATTATAAGTGAGCAGGCAATAATAGGTGAGCGCATCCGCTCCACATGACCGCTATGGGTTCTAAAGCTAGATGTAATGTATAAATACCATGAAATAATGATAGCATAGAACAATATCAAAACAATAAAACAGAGGCTGGGGTTTGAACCAGTTTGCTGTCCGTTTGTGACTTGTTGCTTGTCTGCCTGTCTGCTACTTGTCTAACTGCCAAAGCAAACAGTAACACTGTCTAGTGCTGTGCAGCAAGGGAGAGCGCTGGGGCTTTAGTGATTCCTCTGCAAAGGGGGTAAGGGCTCCTATCCCAAAAACTATTCCCAGGATTCTTGTCAAGAACCAAAGCTTTGCGTGAAATTGAATATGTCCCAGGCAAGGCCCTGAGTACCCACTCTCCCATTTTTCTCCCTCTCCCTCGTCCTCTCTCCCTCTTCTTATGAATGAACTGATAGTGCTGAAGCATCCACACAGAATAGGACCGGATAGTGCCACTGGATGATGGATGATGGTGGTCTGGACCAAATAGAAGATAACAACAACTCCAGAGCCCCAGCAGGCACTCAAACCGAACGAGTGGTACACCCTGTCTGCTATCTAACTCTTTCTCTAGTTCTTACCCAACACACTAAAGCTGCGTCTGTGTCTTACAGTTACTAACCGAGCCCGGAGAGGAGGGGTGATTGTAAAGCTTCATCATGAAGAATGAACTGTTTCTCTGACTGATATGTCTGTACTGCGCAGCCCAATCATAATATTTACGTAACATTGAATACACATTATTTAATAGTATATTTAATTTCATAACTCACAAAATGTGTGTGCAGGATGTGTAATGTACACCTCAATAGGTTTGGGTCCTATGGGACACCTTAGTTCTTATATTGTGGACCAGGGTCTAAAGAAGGGCACTATAGAGGGCGTAGGGTTTCACTGCGGACTCAGACTATATTTAAAGCCCTTGTGCTGTTGTCTGGCACACAGCATCACTATCCACTTACAGATTGACTGCATGATAAATGGCTGTGGAAGACGGTTCTCTATGTCAGCTAATGTTAAACATTAGCAATATCCCAAGTCAACAATCTCCCTCTGTTTGTTTGGATATAGAATTTCCTTGGCAACTGCTAGATATATTATCCCGGTCTACATTCGATCTCTCTGGGAGGCAATGGCCGCACTTCCTTACAAATTGGCGAACCAAAACCAGTCGCCAGTGGAGCCTGAAAGTTAATTTGACATGTAGGTAAATAGAATTATAGGGACCAGGAGGAAACCCAGGGCTGTTGTTTGCGTTTAACCTAGCCTCACAGTGGGCAGTGGCGGAACCCGGGGAGCGCAATGCTGGATTTGGACACACACAGGACAAACAGCCTGACAGACACACATACACACATCCACCAACCCAACTGATCTGCAGCAAGGGGGAAACAGTCTAAAGTGGGTTGTAAACACCTCCCATATTATATTGAATATCTCCTATTACTTATCAATTGTCATGTCAGGGATCATTGCCTTCTTTCAATTGAAAAATTGAGACAGCATTTTGCTTTAAACAACTCAGAGGCAAGCTTGTTTTTTTAATTTACAGGCTTACCAGGGTTCTTCCATCTGTGCCCACAGAGTAATGTGAAGTAGAATTATACCATGACATATTTAGTGCCTAAGACTTCACCCTGAAAGAATGTGCCCAGCTACAGAGTGATGTAGTCATTCACTTCTTTGGCTAAGAATAAGAAGGGTTTGAATTGAGCAATATTTATTAAAGTAAAGGGACTGAGCCATATTGCCTATTTCCTGCTTAGTGCATTGCTAGTCCCAAAGGTTTTTGGTCAAAAGTAGAACCCTTAACTGTATGGGGATTTGGGCGGCTTTAAAAGGAGATAGTAGGAGCTCTAGGTTTAACCTTGTTCATTGTTTGCATCATGAGGGGATATTGGACAGAGCTGACTGAGAAATGTTTCCCTAACTAATTGCTGGTAATCCCCAAAAAATTATTCCATCCAAAAAAAACATTGAGAGTAATTTGTGTTTGCATACATTGGCTTCCAATTCCCAAAACTGATATGAGAAATGATTATGCTCAGATTACCATTTTAATAGAACTGTATACTGTAACTTCACTGGTGCGTAGCATACAAACTTGGATACGCTCCATTGCTTCTTCTATGCAATTTGCAATTACAATTTCTTTAATGTATTTCCTCCCAGTTCATTACCATAATAAGTTTCAACATAGAGTTTTGAGGCTTAGCACAATAAAATTAATGTAGCTGTCTTAATATGTATTTATATCTATTTGTACAATTTAACTTAATTTCATTGAACAAATACCCTCTCTTGGCTTCACAACGACATCTAAGATTCTTAACCATAGCGACCTGGCTATGAGGACGGCTCTGAGATGCTAAGAATAGAAGGCTAGAATAATAGTTATAGGCATGAAACATGCAATAGAAGTTAAGGTAAGAGTTAAACTAGGATAGCTGCATTTCAAATTGTCCTCTGTGTAGGTAAATGGTGTATCTGATGAGGTTGTAATGTTGTTTAAATCTCCAATCTAGCTACTAGAAGCTATACTTGAACATTAAATGCTAACTGCTAGGAGTTAGGACCTGAATGTTAGAAACAGAACGGCTATTAGCTAGCTCTTAAAAGTTAGAGGCTAACTGCTAGCTGCATATAGCTAGAAGCTATTCAGTAAAGGCTGTATAAAGCCTATAGATTAGATTAATTGTGTGGAGCAGTCTGATAATCCACTTGTTCAGCAGCCAATCTGCGACTTCAAAAGGTCTAGTGTGCGCTACGCATCAGTTACATGAACAAAAGTTCAACCGTATCCTGGACTAAAACAATAATATTCAGGCCTGGCTTCTGTTAGCTGGGAACGCTACAGTGACATGGTCCAAGCGTTGGGCATTCTCTACATTCCAACACCTGCACAGCTGAAAAGCCCAGATGGATTGTTTGCCGAGTCGGAAACCCTAAATTGCTGGTGAATGGGCCACATCTTACAGATTGCATACATTGAGAGGGACAGAACTGCAAGCATCATCAACACCAACCTAAATATTACCCACGCTAATAGGTGTGCAATAGGTAGGTGGCCTCCTGCTTTGAGTGCATCAATATTTAACTGAAACACTGAGGTATTTCCTGTCTGCGTGACTGTGTCCACTCAACACTGATGGAGTCTGCTGGAGTGATGGAAAATAAATTTAAGTGGACGCCGTAAACACTAGAAGCGGTGGCCCCCAATCAGAGGCAGTCTTTCTTTTTTGCAATGCAACTGCGTTTATTTCATTTCCTGCTTCACTTTGTCATCCTGGGAATAATGGGGTGGCTAATGGAAAAGGACCGGGATAATGGAGAATCTGGCCCCAGTGATCTATAATGAGACTGTGGGATCTGCGGTGGCCAGCCGAGCCCAGAGAAAATCAGCTGGGGCAAATCTGGTGGAATTTGTTCCTATTGAGTAATACTGTATACTGATGTACTGTAATTACATTGTAATTAGGTATTGGTTTTCAAAGACATTCTTCGAATGGTTATGTTGAAGCACTTGGATATTATAGCTTCTCATCGGATGCATAGGAAAAAGACACTAACGCTGTATGCTAGCACAGAGTGGGTGGGAGGTGGTATGGTAGATGGAGAACGGTACATGCATACCTTAGAGGACAGCCTTAGTCACTATTGTCGCTATCAGCTGTCTTCATAGATTAAACTACAGTCTACAGACAGCTAACGTCCTCCATTATCAGCCGTATCTAGCGATTGGAGAACTAAATCGTCTCAAGTTCAAAATATCATTGTACTGGAAAACAACGGTATTTTTTGCTATTAAATATTTCCCTTTCAGCTAGCCCACCACCATGTTTTATAGAAATGTATGGAGGTTAAATACTTTTTTTTAAGTTACAAACTCGACTTTACGCAACAGACCAGACATCATGTCATATCAAAATGAGTCAGATGTAATGACTTGTTTCTTCACCAGAAGGCATGAAAGGTAGCTAAAACATTCTAGTGACCACTGGAGAGAAGACTGTGATCTGTCAATTGTAACACAAATAAAAAGGAAATAAAACGTTACTGAACAAAATATTGCGGTGACCGATAATGGAGTTGTATTCTTTTGCCATGTTGCTAACAATCTAGCTAAAAATATTTATATTTCCAGTGACATTTCTGAAATGTTAATTAATGACATGCTATTTTAAATTGTATGACACTAATATACACTAAGCTATGACTACTTGATAAGTTGTGTACGCAGTATGGGTACTGAGTTGGATACTGTATGGGCACTGAGATGTGTGCAGTATGGGCACTGAGATGGGTACAGTATAGGCACTGATATGGGTATAGAAATTGTACTATGCAAGCAGAATCACTGCCAATTCTTCCAAAAATGTCTGAAACTCAAGCAGGATGAACAAAAATGCACTAAGATGTGCCTGGCACCACTGCTTCACTGACTGATGTTGAAGCAGCTCCGCCAGGTTGAAAACCTACTCTGCCAAGTAAAATAAATTGTAAGTCACTATGGTTGATACTGTCCGCCAAATGTGTGAAATATACATGCACAATGTTCTCTTTTAAAGCAAATTAGCCGGGTTTACATAGCTGGCTGCATATTAGCTGTCTTGTTTAGAATTATGGTTTGGATTAAGATTATTGGTTCTCAAGTCTGCTTAAATGTTTGATATTTGAACTGATGATACAGAAGAATGGGCATAGCAGTTCAAACATGGGCTTAGTTCATTTTACCTTTGTCATGAGGGCGAAACCCAAAGACATACATGTATCTGTATTACATCTGAGGGGAAACTGCACACTACAAACAATGACTTTGCTGATAACAAAATGCAGATAAGGAAAATGAGCCAAGTATGAATGTGATGTGTTGTTCAGCTACCTTGAGATGAACACATAGATGTCCAGTACAGTGATCTGGATATAACAAAAATGTATGAGATAAGAAGTTCTACTTGCCTATGAACACCACGCATTCATCCAAACGCAAACATTGTTTGTCGAAAATGTATATACTGGCAGGTATACTCCTTTCATCCTCCTTACAGTTAAGAGGTTAATGCAATGTGACCTTGAGAAATTGGGTGCTGTGTGGGCCATGTTGTGTATATTGCATGTGGACATGAACGTGGCCCCAAATTTTCTCCATGTGTATCAGACAATGTACAGTAGATGAGAGGGGTGTTGGGGGAGGCCCAATCTTATGGCAGCAGACCTAGAAAGGGGGACTCTGGTTACCGTAATGCCCCAGAGAGAAAAAGAGAGAGGAAGAGAGAAGATAAAACTTGACATCCCAATCAGTAACTGGCCTAAAATATTTACATCAGAACCTGTTACCCTCTATGATATGGAGGTCTGGGCGAGATTTCCATGGCGAGTTTTCATCTATAGATAAATGTACTTATAGAAGAGTCTAAAAATAAGGATATTATTGTGCTGTCAAATGAACAAGTTAACACATGCAATTAATTAAAAATGCATAACACCTTTAACGTTTTTGTCACCATTAATTAATGTGTTTTGTTTTAAATTCTTTTTGTATTAAGTTAAGCATTTTTGGCACCGCCAGTCACGTTAGCACCAAAACATATTCTAATAGCGGAATTAACATTAGCTCAACAGAGAAGTTTCTGTACTTGGAATGTAATATCAGCCTGCAATATGAAGTAGTATTATTTGTCCTTTCTTTATTGCCCTTTCAAAATCAGCTGTTGACTACATTCGTTTTTAACTTCGAAGTCTTAATCAGATCCCAAAATGTATATCCAAGCCAAACTGCATGAAATTCCGTTCTGACATCCAGAATTTCCATCAGTTTTTGTAAAATCAATAGCAAATCTGACTGGGATCTGAGGTTAGCAATAAGCAGTATGATCTGAGATATGCCAGAAATTAGGAATTGTCTAAAAATGCTGGGATGTGTATTTGACCCAAATATATCAAAATAACAATAAATGCTTGGTTTTACTTCTCTGGCAGTTGACCGTCACATATCACATATATTTTATGTTACAGCTTGGCCAGTCAAATGCATGGTTTAGGCTCTACGATCTCTATTAAAAATGTTCTCTCTGTCTTCTGCTAATTCATGCTCTTTCATTTATTAAATACACTGTTGCTTGAACACAAAATGACCTTGCCCTCTCAGAAAGGTAGGTCTATAAAAGACCATGTGAAATATGTGATAATGAGCTAATAATTATATTTACTGCCCTACAGGTCTGCGGAGCCTCTGAAATAATTTTTTTGGTCACTAACACACAGAAAGTCAGCATTTTATGTGCATATCGATTGCGAATACTAAATCTTTCAGAGTTCTTTACAACAGTTCGGTATGATGTGTAACTATCAAGCCTTGTAATTAAAATCCTTTTAATTGATCAGTGATATTGTTAAATATAATTTTCTTTCCCATGTGGGCAGCCAGTTGAATAGTGTACATTCATTGTTCATTGGTGTGCAGCAAGTGGCTGTGAAGGTTGTTACTCCCAAAGCAGCATAATCAGACTAGGTTCTCTATTGTACCCTGTTATGACTATGTGAAAGTTTATCTTTAAATCAAAACAATGTATTGTATATGAATAATGGACTTTGAATAGTATGGCATTACTGTATCATTCCTATTCCCTGCATAAAAACCTATCAGTTTAATTGGCAATAATAAAAATGCGTTATCATACCAATGAAGCTCTTTACATTAAAAGTGAACTGAGAGAAATAGCGAGACACGGAGGTGAGAGAGAAAGAGACAGATCACTGGATAAATAAGGCTACGTACAGTTCACTACATTTTAATCACCAGTCTCTATCAAGGCAGACATTTTAATTTAGTAACATAGTCAAAGTAATTTTATCAATGCTCTTCTCTTTTCCTATCAAAACATCCAGTACATTTCCCTAATTAGAAACCTTAGGGTCAGTTTAATTGACGTATATTAAGCTTTGTCTTGGACAAAAAGCATGTCCAGGACTAGGCTGAATTTGTGTCCAGAAAATCTGTGCTAATTCACACAATGTAAATACTTTTAATCCTTTAAAAATGTAAGTGACTATAAGCAGCTTGAATATACAATCTGTAACTAATCTCTTTGTATTTTGGTGTGAAGGGAGAATCTAAACTGCCCTGTAGCGTGACAGTGGCTCCATAAATACATGGCTATCTATGCATCTCAACATAGTGTTTTTGCTCATGAAGGAGTGTTTATCTTAAAGGTGAATATATGTTTTTTTCAATGTGTATAAGATGTTTTCTTAACCTGAAAGTAGTTTATGGGAATGTGAATCTGTTTTCTTTTAGTCACAATTACAAACTTTAGCCAGTGCCATCTGAAAATCTATATGACATTACAACAAACCAAATATTTCTGTTCAGGAGAACTTCCAAATATATTCTCCCTGAAGTGAAATGGCTGTTCAATGTAAATTGCACCTTATGTACTGCTTTAGTGTTCAGGAACCATTTTACGTCAAGGTGAAAATAGTGAAATTCTCCTTTAACATGACAATTACTGGTGAAAAAGACACAGTACAACAATACAGAAAACATACAGTGAATGTGTGTTTTCAACAGGGATGTGCCAGACATCAGACACAGAGATCTTTTTGACTGGGATGGGACCGATAAAAGTGTTTTCTGTCTGTCACTGTTATTATCATGTTGGTGCAATGGCTCTCAGATCCCTAAATGGAGGGAGGGGGAACGGACAGAGAATCCACCCATTGCTGCTTGTTTTAGTTGCAGATGAAAGGTACATTTTATAAGTGAGTTTGTGAGACCCTGTTGACGATGGGGGATGGTTAGGACACTCTGGGGGAGAGAAGAATGTGTGACGGCTGAATGCTTGATAAATATTGTGCCGGTGTTTGTGTTGTACCAGATACAATCAGACCAGAGGAATGAAGCTGCTGCCAAGCTGCCTGCCATATCACTGAGATAGTACATCAGCAGCCATTGAAATCTGCTAGATTTGAGAGCTGCTATAACAGAAAACCTCCCAGAAATGTCATGTTGTGTAGATGTACAGTCCAGGAGGATAATACTGAGAAATGAACACGTCCAAAATGGTGTCCTATTCCCTATTTAATGCACTTCCTCTGACTGGAGCCCTATGCATTGGGAATATGGTGCCTTTTGGGTCATTCATACAGACCAGATTTGGAAGAGAAGGAATGTAATATGTATATTATATACATATTTAAAACAAGTCGTTTTAATGTTAATTATCGAGAAAGTCCCTATTGCATGATGTTTTGTTTTGGCAGCAAGTGCCTGCAACTTTCTCTTCTGCTTCCTGTCTGCATTAATGTGACAGGCTATAAAGTATTTCATTACATCTAATCTCTAAAATCGAATATCAGGAAAGGCTTGCTAAAACACGCTGTTTTATAAGTAAAGCAGAATTTTGTGGCAGGGCTGGCCCTACGCTCAAGACTCTGACCTCCATGGGACACCCACTGATTTTTAAACCTTAAAATAATTCATTATAGTAATTTTGATGATCCTCTTATCCAAAGCAACTGATGTACCTTACTGATTGCACTTTTAAAACTCATTGTATTGTCAAACACTTTTGCATTTTCGAGGATGGCTGAGAGGGTGTGAAGGTACCAATGGAAGCTGAACGATGGCTGATTGGGAGAGCATTGGGATTCCCTCGAGTATTAGGACTTGATATTTAGATCATTGACCTCTACCTCCCACAGCATCTGGTCTCTCATAAAAAAACAACAACCAGGAACAGTCCTGCTAAACTTCAGAGGGAAGTTAGCAGTGAGATGCATATAGATGCATGTAGACACATACGACTCTGGAAAAAATAGAGACCACTGTACTTTTTCTTTCCTTTCCAAAAAAGTTGAACAGGAAAGTTCTGAGTGAGTAACAGAAGCGTTCTATTTGCAGTGATCTCTTAATTTGTACCCTTCTGTCCCTCACTCAAAACCTTCAATTCCAACTTATTTGGAAAGGAAAGAAAAAGTGGTGTAGTGGTCTCTTAATTTTTTCCAGCGCTGTACACAGAATATCACAGCATGGATTATGAAGGCCTGGATCTCAGCCACATTTTTATTCCCTATTTCTTTCTTTCTCTTCCTCGCTCCCCCCATATTCAGAGTTGACTCTTGGCACACACGGGCAGGCTGCGGGATGCTGGCCATTTGCAGCAGGGATGTAGAACCACACTGTCTGCGCTGGGACAGCCTAATTACAATCTCAAAAAACAAGTGTAAACTGAGGCTGATTATAATTTCAGCTCTGAAAGGCCCTACAGGCTGATGGTAAAGAGAAATGGCGTCTATTACATTAAGCCTTGAGGGCAGTGAAACAGCCATCAGACTTCAAGTCCCTTATGGATTGACTGTACTAGGCCTATATGGTCTGGGTGTTAGGCACTCTATGTGGACTAATAAGAGGGTAGGGATATCTAGCTCTGGTGTCCAGACCAGACGTGAACTTTATCATATAATGTGTCTAATAACAGGACGGCAAAGTCCCTTGATAAAGCATGCTTTAGTATACTAATACAGTTTATGAATGAATTGACAGGCAACAAAACAAGACCATGTTCACACCCGACGCCATACTCCGCTGAACCAGAACTACAGACATTTTAGCCTAGCATTTGCATCGCCTCCCGCTTTGATTGCTTCCTTATGCCTGGTGCAATTAATGACCGTAGAAGTAGGAGGCAGGTTGAGCGTGCGTTTGCACTACTTCTGACCTTTTCTGGGCCCCGGTCATAATGAATGGACCATATAGGACATTGGGTGCCTTTTGACACACGGACTGAGGGTATAAAAAAAGACAACATCAGAAATTTGAAACTGTAATTTTTAAAGAGTAGTAATGTCCGTTGTTTTTATTTTTACGACATTCCTAAAAACATAACGTTGTTTTATCAGGGTTTCATCAAGTGATCCATGTGCTGTGTTTCTATGAACGCAGTGTAAAACAGCCGGCGTCTTGCTATGTGGGCGGTCTGTGTGTAGTGTACCATTTGTCCCTTATGCTATACATACTGAATGTGTCTTAGTAAAGAATTAAACACATACAGACAGTATTTACTATGTCAAGTTTCTATAATGAAATGATAGCAATACTGTATACAGTAGAGTGGTCAGATAAATTAATGTTGTTTTTAAAACCGAAATGAAGTGTAAATGAAAAGGACACTTAAGGAATATACCATAAGAGTAGAAAAGTTAAATGTTGATACAATGCTATATTTCCATGACCATTTTGAGACAGGTGGCCAGTCAGGCTGTTTACATGTGTGGACTTGGTTTAGGGGCAAAGGGGGCAGCGGTGTTTGTGGTGAAAGAATTCAAAGGTTCACATTCCCTGTCATTCTCAGGATAGAAAGCAAGGGACCACAGTTAACCAAGAGAGATGGGCCGATGGTTGAGAAGGGAGAGTGTGGGGTGGAGAGAGAGAGGAGAGTGGGTGATGAATCCCACAGCATGGTCGAAAGTTGGGAAACGAGGGGTGTGGGGAAGAGGAAGGACTGGTTCCATTTCACCCTCAACACAGCCCTCTATATCCGTAGCCAGGAACTTGTCAACCCGATTAGCCAAACTGGAACCTCTTCTAGCCAGGCAAAGTGACAACTGCCGTTCAATGTAATTTGTTGCTTTTGATACTGTTGTCTCTCAGCGCCTTTTCCTCCCTCCCAGAGGTCATAGCTTAGAATCCTGCTAAGTTGTTTCCCAGAGTAGATGGTGATTCAGGGAGAAGGATGACCAGTATGGGGCAGGTGAAAGGTCATCTGCTGTAGACACAAATATTTCATCTAAATTCTGGTCAAAGTAGTGCCCTATATTGTTTTTATATATATGTATATTATAATACATAGGGTGGTGTTTGGTACACTGCCTGGGATACAGAGCTGTGGACAGATTTTCAGCCCTGGTCAAGTCAGACGTAGGACAACAGAAACGTTTAGCCCCCATGTCCAAGTTAGTGAGTCCTTTTTCCATGCTCTCTGCTGTTTCCCGATTAAAACAGGATGGGGGAAATGTTGTAATATAACAAAGCTCAGTAGGAAAGAGTAGCTGAACCTTCCCCCTGCTGTGAGGTGTGAATGCGTCTCTGGATCAGCCTCCCTGGGCCCGGGTCAAAGTTCATCTGCTTCTGATAAACCCAATCGACACTCAGTCTGGACTGGAGATTAAACAGTCTGTGATCCATTATCAAGGTCTGGACTGGAAGGAAAGAGATAATCCTGATCAATTACCATGTCCTGATGGGAGGAAGCTGGTATGATTCAAACAACTGTTTTGACATAGTCCTAAACAATACCATTTAACCATTAAGTTTTACCATTACTTACCAGTCTGATTTCAGGAGAAACGAGGTCAGACATCAGGAAGAATTAAATATCCTTCAATCTGTTCAATGTGAATTTTTTTTGGAACTGTGTATTGTTTATATATTTGGTGTATATGAATGTTCTGTCAGCTGAAATGCCTGCCCATGACTGCCATCCCCAGAGCAGAACGTGGAAGTGCATCTGTTTCTGGAAATGGAATACTGTGTTAGTTAGTTTTCAGTTCGAAAAATCCTTAAACAATAGCATCTGTACAATTTTGACTGCCTAAAAAATGCCTCATAAAATGTATAATCAGTACTTGCAATGCCCTTGGCTTGAAGAAATTCTGAACGTGCCCATTGAAACATGCACAGCAATTAGTATTGTAGGAACTGTTTATGAAATAAGTTTTGAGTATGACTAGTTTGTTTGGGGAGTCTAAAGCCTAAATTATTAGCTAATCTTTGAGCTTGTTACAATGATGCTTTCATCTAACCCACCTTAAAACACAAACGATTTTCAGGTCAAACTGTGATTTGTGTGTGTGTGTGTGTGTGTGTGTGTGTGTGTGTGTGTCTGTGTGTGAAGTGAAAACCTTGCCACACATTGAACACAATGTGTGCATTTCCCAGTCACACAGCTCTCAAGGGGTGGGATAGTCAGATCACTGTCTTTGTGACTGTGTCAAAACACACAAACGCACACTAACACACATCCCAGGAAGAGAAAATTGAGACGCCGTGTGATGAGGCTCTGGTCAGTTTTCCCTAAATTTGTTGTTCAATATAAAATGTAGAGTGCTGTCCTCATTGACACCAGAACCTAAATACAACTAACCAGCAACCGTGTTCAGCTGTGCTCTCAACAGGAGACAGGGAGTTCTTGTCAGTCAAGCCTCAAGTGGCCAGCCCCAAGCAGACTGTCCCGTCCACCCAACAGCAGCTTCTCAGCAGGGGCCTGATGAGAGGGATGCACCCTCAGGGCCCCCCCTGACCGTGCCCGCCCAGTCCGCCTCGTCTCCTGTCAGCGGTCTGTAGACCCCCTAGTGTCTCACGTCTGACCGTCCGCACGCCTCCCCCCTCCACGGTCACACAGCCCAGACAACAGAAGCTTTTAGTGGGCAGAGAGTGCCTGTTTATCTGGGTACTCGTGGCTGTCATAGAGGCCTCATGTCACAAATGCACTCAAGCACAACGCACACACGCACACACGCACGCACAAAGGCCTCTCCCACACCATCAAAGACCTCCAGTCAGAGTGGGGACAGCTATCTCATCTCACCCCTGGCTTTAATGGCTTGACCCCAGTAGCCCTGAGGGTCTGGACACTGTGGAGACTAGCAATGTCCCTTCCCCGTGTGATTCCGAAGCCTGGGCCATATTCCATCACCTCTCTATCTCCATCTGGCTAGGCTGCTTGATTACTGCGCTTTGTTCTCTTTGGCACTGTATGTCTCCCTGTCCTCTCTCACTCTTACACACACACACACACACACACACACACGCACGCGCGCGCTCTCAGGCTTCAGTGGACAAGGCCGTCATCCCAGCGCCTCCTTCACCGGGGAGACATGACGGGATCCGGCAGCTTCGCGCGGCGCCTGACGTCTCAGCTGGGCTCCTGGTGTGACCAGAGCTGGCTCCCGACACTGTGGCTGAGGAGGGACAGACGTTACGTTACTTGCGCGGATGCTCTCAGAGTCATGTCATTGTATTGTTTGCCCTGACGGGTGGGGTGGGGGGGGCGTTGGAGGAGACTGAGCAGGGACCTACAAGTCACTGGACAACCTGGCTGAGACCTGGGGGTCTGTGAGACAACGACAACTTACGATTTGAAGTCTTTCACAGTGGCTAAGATCTCGCTGTCGTGTCAGATTCAGCAGTTTTTGGAGCAGTTCAAGCTAACATTAAGCATTTGGAATGCTTTCGAATGGTTCTTGAATCCAGGTCCGGCGTCTCTTTCCTGCCTGGGCCTGGGCAGAGTGATTTACTGTAGGGTCAGGTTTGTGTTCCTGACCTCCACGCCGCTCCCCTGTCTCTCCGATGAAATCCCCCAGACGAGGAGCTTCCTGCCTGGGCCAGGCTGACCGGCCACTGGCCCCCACTGTCAGTAGTCCTGGATGTCCTCAGCCTTAAGGTCTGTAGGGGACACTGACATGTTTATACCGGGCCAGGTGATTTATCCTTCCACAGTGGAGACACTACAGTGACGGGGCGTCATAGCACAGACTGGAATACAGACTAATGCATCCGTATGACTAGTTTCCAGTGCTTGGCCTTTACCAAGCAGCGCAGTGGCCGGGAATACTGTGCAGGCTGGCACGTTGGGGCCGGAAGACTTGGCTAATCGACTTTCCTAAGATATTCGTCTTCTGTTCCTTGGGCATGGGAAACTTTCCTGACTTCAAAGCTTGTTTGGGGGAACAGGGTACTCATATACCTGAGCACGCAGGAAGGCATACGCTGCCTCTCTCACACACACACACACACACACACACACACACACACATACACACATACACACACACACACACAACCTCACACACATCCACACCCATGGACTCAACTGTGACGTAGGCCAGCTGCTGTGGCCCCAGCCGGGGTGAAGAGGTCAGGAACATTAGCCTCCATTTGGAGAGGAGAGAGTAGGCATGTCCAACAAGACCCACCTGCCACTTTATTTATGAAATTACTCACACAGCGTTTGGCTTCCATCATAGGTTGACAGTATGACCCCCCCACACCCTGTTCCCCTCTACAGTGGGCTGTCCGTCATCCCAAACCCCCTCTATGCCAACAACATTACCACCCCCCCGTTACCCCTACCTCAACATTCCGTCTACCCCAACACTCCAGTTCAACAGAACATGTCACCCAATGAGCTAATGAAAATAGATCTTTTTTATGGAAATCTGTCACTGAATTAAAATTCACTTCCCGAATTAACACATTTCCAATCTGTTGACCCAAAAAATGTATTTGTGCTCTAACCTAACTGAAAGGTCCAGTGCGTTGATGACCTATCCTGATCCAGCTCAGCCCCAGTAACTGTGAATGACCAAACCACCACCCCTCTCCTCCGCTTCCTCCACCCCCTCCCCCACCCCTAGTGGCTGCCTTGGCCACTCTTTCTTCCATATATTTAGATATGTAATCCTGTGGGAATCCCGGGCTGAATAGGCTGGCTCAAAGCCTTCATGCTGTGTGTACAATAAGGGGGACTTATTGAAACAAGGCTGGCACTGAAAACCCAGCAGAGGGGGGTGTATTTATTTGGAGATGGGAGGAAAGCCTGGCTAACCTTTGATCAGCGCAGCGTCCCTCCGTCTCTCCCTGGGACCAGAGGCCTGCAGAAGGCCGTTGCCGCCCACCGGGTCACCCAATCTAAAGACACTAGAACCCAAGCCAATTGTCATCTCCGGACTCCAGCTACATTCAGGACCAAATGATTCCCACAAGACCTCATTTGCCTTGAGGTAGTGCAGTGATGTACTGAAGGTATAGACCAAACAACGTTGTCACGAAGAGTTTATGAGATTCTGTGAAACTCTTCAGTAACACATGCTGTTAAAGATTCAAATGTTTATTTGTCATTTGCTGTAACAAGTTATGGTTATGAAATGCTTGGTTTTCCTACTCCCGACAGTGCAATTAAAAGTTAAAAAGCAAGAGTAATTATAATTTCAAACAAAAGAAAGCACAATCAATCAATAATAACACTATATAAAATACATGCATAAATAAAAATGTATATACAACTATATCCATATCTCTGACCCCTGCCCCAGTCCCATCTCCGACCCCAGTCTCTGTCCTATCCCCTGCCCCAGTCCCATCTCTGAACCCAGTCCCTGTACTATCCCCAGACCGGTCCTATCTCTGACCCCAGTCTCTGTCCTATCCCCTGCCCCAGTCCCATCTCTGAACCCAGTCCCTGTCCTATCCCCAGACCGGTCCTATCTCTGACCCCAGTCTCTGTCCTATCCCCAGCCCAAGTCCTATCTCTGACCCCAGTCTCTGTCTTATCCCCAGCCCCAGTCCTATCACTGAAACCAGTCTCTGTCCTATCCCCAGCCCCAGTCCTATCTCTGACCCCAGTCTCTGTCCTATCCCCAGCCCAAGTCCTATCACTGAAATCAGTCTCTGTCCTATCCCCAGCCCCATTCCTATCACTGAAACCAGTCTCTGTCTTATCCCCAGCCCCAGTCCTATTTCTGACCCCAGTCTCTGTCCTATCCCCAGCCTCAGTCCTATCACTGAAACCAGTCTCTGTCTTATCCCCAGCCCCAGTCCTATCTCTGACCCCAGTCTTTGTCCTATCCTCAGCCCCAGTCCTATCTCTGACCCCAGTCTTTGTCCTATCCTCAGCCCCAGTCCTATCACTGAAACCAGTCTCTGTCTTATCCCCAGCCCCAGTCATATCGCTGACCCCAGTCTCTGTCCTATCCCCAGTCCTATCTCTGACCACAGTACCTCCTATCCCCCATCCCAATCCTTAGACATAGCCCTCTGCTCCAGACACAGTCCCTAGTCTCAAGCCTAAACACAGGCCCCACATAACCCCAATGAGTCGTCCACTACCTCTCCCCCTCTTACACCCAAGTCAACATCTGATTCACATGCTGAAAGGTCCTGGACAAATGCATTCCAAAATACCAACAGGACACACAAACACATCTGATCTAACAAGAGAGCTTTACTTTGTTCCTATAGATACACCCTTTCTATTATAACACTAACACTAAGAGTGGGTAATCATCATATAAATCACTTTCATTCTGGGAAGTGTTTATATCCAGTTTTGCTTCACAATATGAATCTGAACTGGGTGGATAGGGAGGTAGTAGAGATTTACTGTAGTATCAACTGTGATTCCCTGTAAAACTTGGAAGAGCCACAAAGGAACTGGTCAATGTAGTGTACTGTGAAGGGGACAAGGCACAATTTGGAAGATTGTATTTATTTGCTTTGGGATCTGCATAGATCAACCCAAAGTTGTCCCACAAAATATTCACATTCCTTTCACTCCATCAGAAGTCTTCTCTTGGTCCTGCTCAAAAGGCCATTGTGCAAACTTGACCTTGAGGCTAACTCATCCAATAACGACAGCCTGTCTATCTGCTTAAGAAAACACACAGCAGAGGAGCTTAACAAATGATACTTAAGGAGAGAGCATTGGGATAGACATAGAAGAGAAACACTTTAGGAATGTTTCCGTGAGGAGTGAACAAAAACCCCAGAGGTCGTGAGGTCAGACCACTCTTCAAGACCTCACCCGGCAACCAAAACGAAAGTCAGCCTTAATAATCCTGCAAAGTGCTGCTGAATCCTAACAGCTTTAAATCCCCTGGGGGTTGTGGTGGGTTTGTGCACACACACATACACACATACCTTACCTCTCCCAATCCCAACCAACTTCCATTAGGCTAATTAGTGGACTTTGAAGAACTTAGAAACTGCCGAACAGTTACAGGACGTGTGTTTAGAGAGAGGGTGTAGTGAAGGCCTGATATGCGGGAGTAGTCACCTCTCCCAAAGCCTTAGGCTTATTGGACAGGTTGCCTAGCCTGTAGATCATCTGACCAGTAACTACAGATTGCACAAATCTGTCATTTTTTTCATAACGGTTAACCCTTATTTAAGTTGGATCTTCAACCCATATCTATCCATCCATCTTCCTATCCCCTCCCATTCTCCAACATCTATCCATTTATTCCTCATCCAAACCTGACTCATCCCTTCACACCCTATCTCAATCTTCTCATCCCCATTTCCCCCTCCAAGATATTCAGAATAGTTGGATGAAACACACACGCTCATATAAAACAGGATCTTAACGGCCTAATGGAGTTTAAAGCACCAATGAAAAGCAAATCCAGGCCAATAAACGTCATGTTTTAAGGGTCGGCACAAACAAAGGCTGAAGGACAGTTTGAGTCTGTTTACTCACCAACCACTTAAAGGGACATTGGATGTACATGGAGTAACGTCAGTTCCTTAGAGAACGTCCTCGTAAAATGTCCTGCCTGAAAGGGTCACTTGTGGGACAAGTGAATTGTTTATTTCCTCTAATGTTAGATCTTCTCAGTGGACGACACAATCTACATTATGTTTATTCATGGAGGATGTTCCATGCTCTCTTTCTCATTCTCTTTCCCTTTTACTTTCTCTCTCACTTTTTCATCTCGCTTTTTCATCTGTGTTTCCGCTCTCCCTCAATGTCTCAGTTCTCTGTCTCTCGCTGTCCTGCCTCGTAGTTAAATCTGAAATAACAGACATTATTGCAAGAACCTGATGGGTAAACTTGTGAGGCCACCACACATACTCGAGGTCCAAGCTCTGTCTGTGTTCTTATACATTTTCACCCTCAGTGGACCTGAATCATGAACTCAACTGGACTTAGTCTTTTTCCAGTCTCCCCCTTCCTCCACACCAACAGGACCTTTCTTGCTTCCCACCAAGGAAGGGCTTTCAAACCCACCCCGACCTCCTCCCATTAACAGCACGTTCCTAGTCCAAACATCCCAGCTCTTTAGCAGCCAGCCTGGTTTCAATTACGAGCCTAAAAAGATTGTAAAAAATAAATAAAAACTAAGAGCAAAGATATGGGTTTTAAAGGGCGGAGAGAGAAACATTTTTCACCAAGGGGCCGGGACTGGTTCTGTCGCTCATGCTACAACCCCTCCCTCCCTCTTTCAGAGACTCTCACATCAAAGAGGAAACTCATCTCCCTCCTGCCGTCCCTTTCCCAGCAGAAAACACCACGGGAAAACAACAGAAAAGGGGAGGGTCAAAGGGAGGGATAGATGAGGGGGAGAAAAGAAAGATGGCACTGCAGATTGGACTGTCAAGTGGCCCGGGTTTTCGAGTGAATAGAGGCTGAAGAATGCTCAGAAGTCCTTTTAGTGATCCCACTGACTGGGTACGAGCTATAGGGACATCATGATGGGGACGTCGGCTTGGGTCGGGCCTGCGTCGGGATCCGCAGGGAAGTGACAACGTGTCAGCCGGGTGGTAGGAAACCCGTCCGGGTATCGCCACGACAACACGCTCTCGACAGCCCGTTTTCCCAGCTCCCACCGCCGAGCGGACCTTTTCGGTTTGGTTCCGGCATTGCCCTGACAACCGTTTGATATGTTTCCTAAGTGGCAGCGCACCGGTGGTTTTGCAGGCACAGTAAATATTATGTCAGTGGTGCCTTCAGAGCAGTCTGGGATATAATGACTTTCCATTATGACTCTCCACACACAGCAAGCAGAGCGCAGAGAGGAGTGTCCCGCAATATTCCACCTCCCGCGGCTCTCCTTCCTCTCTCCTGGGTGAAGAGATGCTTTGTGCAACACTCTGTGAAGAGGGTTTTCCAGTTAGACGCGCATGGGATGGAAAGACGGGAAAAATAAAAGTCAAGCACCACATTGTGAAGTGTCAGCTTATGCGGTGATGGTGGCAGTCTTAATATATATATGCCTGTTAGAAAGCACGGGGCTGAATTCCAACCAGTGCCCTGTTCCCTGTACAGGACGCCACATTTGCCCACAGCCTTTAGTGTGAAACAGATCCAGGTGGTTTAGAATGGAGGAAGACAGAGGGGAGGAGTCAAACTGAAGCAGTTAGAATACCGCCTCTCCTGTCCTCAACAATGTGCAGGCTCACATGATAGATCTCATAGGAATCATGCTGTAGATAACCCCATCAAAGCAGCTCCCTCTCCTGTCTGTGGTATTCACCTGAAGCGTTTGAAATCGCTAGGCGCTGGTTTCCTCTCCCAGACAATGTGAAACTCTGCACCCACTCGCCACCGATGTCAGACACCCCAGCCCCCTTTCAAATGACAGCCCAGGACTGCCGGCACAATGGGCACCTTATTGGGATAAAAAGAGAGGTGAGGCACAGTGCCGGGCCAGGAGGGTAGGGGGTTAGGGTGGGGCTGGCGAAGGGACAAGGAGATGACAGTGGCGTATTGAGTGTGTCATATTTTGGGAGATGGCAGAAGGGGTACAAAGCAGAGGCCTGTGTGCAAAACAACTTTGAATGCAGATAATGTTTCACTGCATATGTGCCTCTCTCCCACTGTTCTCTGAAGGACAAGTCATCCCCGGCCTGCCCTGGATATTAAATGTTTTTTTATAATTGAAAATGACACCCTACTGAGCACGGGCCAACATTTGTCATGGTCTGGACCAGCCCTGATCAAGTAAAGACATGTACTTATACATGGCCTGAACATAGTACAGTACAGAACAGTACAATACATTACAGTGGAGCAGAGTACACTAGGCTTTTCCAAACACCAGGCCCCAGACCAGTTTTGCACCCAATAGAGCAACCAGGCCTCCAGGCCATATCCAAATACAAATCAAAACAAATTAACTGATTCGCCGCAGACCAGTCTGAGGAAAAAATGCAGTCCAGGAGGCATTCAGCCACCATATTTGTCTTCCATGTTCCTTTTATGCCATGTGCCCTCACCTAACATTCACATAAACTGCAACAAGGACCCACTATGCCTCAAGACTGCATCACTTCCTTAGGGTGGCTGATACAAATAAAAACAACAAAGGGGTTTAAATAGAATGCGTCAGATCACATGACCATCCAGTCAACCAAAGAGATTACAATGTGTTACAACCTGAAATTATGCACATTTTAAGACACATGCACTGACTACTGTTTAGGTTCATGAACTTAGGTTATCTGGATAAGGGTTTCTGCTGAATTAGTTAAATGTGAAATGATTGCACTGAATAGAGCTCTACTGTACTCTACTAAATACAGCTGTTAAAGGAGCAGGAGAGGTTGTGTTGGGTAGTTAAAACAGCTGTTAGAGCATTTGGCTGCTAAACAAACATTTACTTTGTTGCTCGCTGAGCAAGTCAACCATAATTGCTGCTAAATCAGCATTTCTCAAACCAAGGACTGCGGGCCACCACCAGTACATGGAGGAATTTGTGCCAGTCCATTGCATATGAAATAGTGCCAGAGAGTGCACTGACTGACACTTCCTTCATAGAACCAGAGTTACACAAGTATCCACAGATGTCCGGTTGACCCACAGAGTGCGTTAGATTTCACTCCTATGGATTTGACACTAGCTTTTGAATGGTTTGAGCTACCAGTTATTATGACCAAAGACACAGTATAATATCTATGGACATTATTCTCAGAAACACGGACACATCTGTTTCCCTCCATGACAAGACGTGTAGGACACGTCAGAACGGGGCTACTCTAAATAAAAATGTTTTATTTAGAATAAGAAATGTATCACATTAATTGAAATCATATTTGTTTAATATCGAATTTTTCTTACTGGTGCTTATCTTTTCATTAAGGCAAACAAGTGGAATATTCTGCAATGGCCAAATCACCTGTTCTCAACCCGTTCGAGAATGCATTTCACTTGCTGAAGACAAAACTAAAGGCAAAAAATACCATGAACCAACAACATTAGAAGACACCTGCAGTAAAGGCCTGCCAAAGCATCACAAAGGAAGAAACCCAGCATTTGGTCCATGCATTTCAGTCTTCAAGCTGTCATTGCTTGCAAAGGGTTCTCGACAAAATATCACAATGGAATATTTTAACTGAATATTTTATTTATGATCGTTAAATTGTTTAATTACATTTGAATTCCTAAACGTTTCATACAATCATTTTGTTCAACCCCTTGAATTAAAGCTAAAAGTCTGCACTTTAATAACATCAGTTGTTTCATTTCAAATCCATTGTGTTGGCGTACAGAGCCAACGTTATGAAAATTCTGTCAGGGTCCAAATATTTCCGAACCTAACTGTATGTGTGTGTGCGCACATGAGTCTGCATTTATGTGGGTGAGAGAGTGCATGCGCTTGCATGCGGGTTCACTTTTGTAGATGCGTGTGCATTTGTTCGTGTTTGTATGGCCTGAGTGGTTCAGGCCGGTAATGGGGTTTTAAGATTCGGTCTATATTCCCTTTGGAAATGGAAACAGGATCACAGAGGTCTCTACAGGGACATGTTTGAATTGAAGACTTTTTGCAGAGTTACGTAAAAGAGCTTCTTTGTTTGTGATTCATCACTGGCCAATTGCCCTGACCATTAGAGAAAACGCTCTCTACTAAGTATGCAGGAAATACATGGAAATGTAGCAAGCACAGGGTCTAGAAAGGTATAGAAAAACGGCTTTGGTATGGCATTTAATATAGATTATATTTTTGACACATCTTGATGACCCAGGCAAAGATTTGTGTCACAGTCTCGACACAATATCATTGTCCCTATTGAGGCCACATTTACACTACAAAAGAGAGAGTAATAACAGATGGGACCTTTTCAAATATTGCATAATCATTTACAGCGTGTAAGTTTACACTAACAAGTACCACCAGTTATGCAGAGACCCGAAGACCTTGAGATGGCAGCAACTTAAAAAGCTCCTTGTTTGTATCCACTAAATGGTGTTTTCAAAGGATACGTTATTCACATATCCTTTGGGGTCTGAATACTTAATTTCGTTTTGCATTTTGAATAAATCAGCTCGTATTTCTGCACATAAAACGTGTTTTCATTTTGTAATCATGGGGAACTGTGTGGAGATTGTTGGCAAGAAAATGAAGCTAATCTTTTATAAGTCTATAATACAACCAAATATGGGGTAAGGGAGTCTGTATTCTTACCAAAGGCTCTGCGTGGGAAATTGTGTTTAACAAATGAACGTTTGATACAGATAACCTGTGGGAAACAACGTGAGAGAAGCTAATGTGAGCACCATGCCACCATGTGTAATATTTGGTGCGACAAATCGTGGCAAGAAAAGAGTCACTCAGTAGTAACATATAAACCAGGTCCCTGGACTTCTAGCAGTAATGTACCTGGGTTGTACAGACCCAATCTCAGACAGTGTAACCCAGAGATAAATACCGTTATAAACTGAAGCAAGACACATTAATGCCTGAGGTGCCACCCTTATTGTGTCTGTAGGGTCAGTTGGTGATGGCCAACTCTGGCCAGGTGGTTATGGTCAGAGCCACAGGAGGGGGCTGGTAGTTTCAGAGGCAGCTTCAGCCAACTCAGTGGTCTATTCTTGAGATTTACTCTGTGTTTTCTTTATTTGATTTTCTTGTGCACCTGGATGTGCTATAACCCATCTCAGATGTGCTACTCAGACTTTTCCATCAGCTCTCCCTTGCTATGTTTAGTGGTAATAGTGCCAAGTAGCCTTAACAACTAAACCTCCTCCCTCCTCATCCCTCAGTACATCAAAAGACTCCCCAGGCTTGAGGTGTTGGTTGTGTGTTTGGGTTCCAGCAAGAGGTGCTTTGTGGTGTCTCTTATGAAACTGGTTTTCTTTGATCTAAACTGCCACTAAAGAGGCAACAGAGACACAGATGGGAGACAAATTAAAAGAAAAAACGACATAAAGCATCTCATTAACGTGTGGGGCCACTATGGGCTGCGATGAATGTCTTCAACGCGCGTTGGCATAGATTCCATGAGTCTGGAACTCAATAGGATGGATGGGACACCATTTTTCCAAAAGATATTCCCTCATTTGGTGTTTGGATGATGAGCGCAGTGAAGAGTGCTGTCTAACATGTCGGTCCAAAATCTCCCACAACTGTTCAATTTGCTTGAGATCTGGTGTGAAGGCGTAGGGTGTGATTCACATGTTCATACACCTCAAATCATTCAGTGACCCATCATTCAGTGACCCACCTGTGGATGGGAGCATTGTCATCCTGAAGTGACCAGTCCCATTCGGATAGAAATGTTTCACCGTAGGATTTAGGTAATCACTCAGAACAACTTTCTAAAGATTTGCAGTGACCCTTCCCTCTAAGGGAAACGAATCCCCCACAGCATTACAGAGCCTCTAGACCTCCCGCTGCAGGGGTCAACATAAAGGCCTGTACCGTTCTCTCAGTTTTCGCCAAACTCATGCACTCACCCACTTGTCGAGGATATGGTGACATTTTTCACAACTCTCCAGACCAGTGGCTGTGGTTTTTGCAGCACTGAGTTTTCAAATGTGTCTTTGTAATGAGGATTTATGCACTGCAGCCCTACTATAACATCCCTCTGTGTTGTTTTACTATAACATCCCTCTGTGTTGTTCTACTATAACATCCCACTCTGTGTAGTTCTACTACAACATCCCTCTCTGTGTAGTTCTACTACAACATCCCTCTCTGTGTAGTTCTACATAACATCCGTCTCTGTGTAGTTCTACAATAACATCCCTTCTGTGTAGTTCTACAATAACATCCCTCTCTGTGTAGTTCTTCTATAACATCCCTCTCTGTGTAGTTCTACAATAACATCCCTCTCTGTGTAGTTCTACAATAACCTCCCTCTATGTGTAGTTCTACTATAACATCCCTCTCTGTGTAGTTCTTCTATAACATCCCTCTCTGTGTAGTTCTACAATAACATCCCTCTCTGTGTAGTTCTACAATAACATCCCTTCTGTGTAGTTCTACAATAACATCCCTCTCTGTGTAGTTCTACTATAACATCCCTCTCTGTGTAGTTCTTCTATAACATCCCTCTCTGTGTAGTTCTACAATAACATCGCTCTCTGTGTAGTTCTACTATGTTATTCCCCTGTGTTGTTGTACTATAACATCCCTTTGTGTTGTTCTCAATAGACTGTTCTTGTTGACACAGACTTATCACATCCTGCATTAACATTCTCATTCACCTGGGAAAGAGACACTCTAATGATTTAACTTATATATCGCAGTAATGTGTGGGTGTAACATTTATTGATTTCCAACCTTATTTACTGACATCTTTCCCTTAGATCTAAATGCAGATGTAACCTTAGTCACTGTTCATTTTGAAGCACTAGCCATTTTTGCAGACTTTGCAGACAATTTGCAGACATCCTTGCCCCAATGACTAACTGTCACTTAGATCCTTTCCTCTTGCCATCTTGATCCAAAATCAAGATCGACTGGTCCTGTTTTACATTTGTATACAATTTTAAAATGTTAATGGTTTAATTGTATCATATAATATGGAAGCATCTACATTCGCTCCACCCATTTATTCATGTTTTTCACATAATCTGCCACACATCTGTAAACCTTCCTCCCCTGTCACAGTGCTTTTAAACAAGAATACTTTTATGTAACAGGTCTTGTGGCCTCTGCCTCTGAGAAAAAAAATGTATAACCTGTAAACGGGTGAAAATGATTAGTCATCTTCTGAGATAAAGTTGGAGACTTCCCTACAGCTACTACCGTGAGCCACTGATGCCTAAAGACATATCTAAGGGCATTTTACTCCATGTGTATTGGAGTGGAATGAAGGTGATGTAGGAAGTCAAGTTCTGCACAACCTTGCAGCTCCATAAACAGAATCAGAAACAAAACGTTCTCACACTAAAAACATCTAAAAACATCTGACACTGGCTGCAAAACAAATCTATCACCAGAAACAGCACTTCTGCAGCGGAGAGCACCATGTTAGTTGCCAGGTAAGTAGTCAGTGAGTATATATGCTTTCCAGGTGGCCGTTCTGGCCGAAGCGTTGGGCGAGCATTTACTGCGCCTGCAGTGTTTCTCCTAGTGTGAACTGAAATTTGTTTTCAAATATTATGTTAATGTTGTTTAATTTTAAATGTTTACAGTGTGAATAGGCTTAAAAAGCCCTATCAATTCTAGTAAAAAGTGCTTTATTTCCATTGGAAATATGTAAACATTAGCAAAACCAGTGAAAACAATAACAAACAATAACGAATAGCACTCAGACTTTAATAGAAACCATGAACATAGTACTATCTGTCTCTCTCCAACACACCATAATCAGACCTCTAACTAGTCCATCCCAGTCCCAGGACTGGAGTCATTATCCATCCATTTTGTTCTGAGGGCAACTCTGCCTTGACAGCAGAAATGAATGGTAAAATTTAGGCCAGTCATTCTAATTGGTCATGGTTTGGATTTGGGTTAAGTGTCAGTAAGATATGTGATAGGTTTTGTTTAGGGTCAGGGGGCACCAACAGCCCAGCCATGGTTCCAGTCCAAGCCCTATTCGCCCAGCCCACCCACTTCAGGTCTGTTTGCCGTGCTTGCGTGGCTCCTGACAGAGCATAAAACATCCTGCATGTTCAGCTGGCTGGTACCTTAACTCAGCGTGATGACAGGTGATATATTTATGTGCTCGTAATTGTTTGACCTGTTGTAAATAAAAGATAAAAAGACAAGATTTATAGTGGACTGAAACATTGAGACTACTGTTTCGTTATGGAGCGAAATGGACTCTGTCGATGTGGGTCAATTTTACGCATTGGTAAAATGTGTGTCTGCATCTCTGTGTGTGTCTGTCTGCGTGTCTGTCTGTGTGTCTGTCTGGGTGTCTGTCTGTCTGTGTGTGTGTCTGTCTGCGTGTATGTGTGTCTGTCTATCTGTGTATCTGTCTGTGTGTATGTCTTTCTCTCTGTGTGTGTGTGCGTGTGTGTGTCTCTCTCTCTCTCTCTCTCTCTCTCTCTCTCTCTCTCTCTCTCTCTCTCTGTGTCTGTGTGTCGAGTGTGTGTCTGTCTGTATGTGTGTCTGTGTGTGTGTATGTGTGTGTGTGTGTCCTTTGAGGATAAGATACACATCATGGACACAGAACTTGCAGCTAATAGTCATTTTAACCAGATCCGCCCAGTGCTCCAGCAGTACATGAGGCTACCAAACCATCCGAAACCAGCCCATGATCATTTTTGTATTAGGTATTTTTTGATTTCCATATTTCATTACTTGAACTTGATTAGCCAACTAAAACCCCTGAAGATCAAATATTTTGTAGACGGAAAAATAGCACAATAAAATAAAAAAAACTGGAAAGTTTGAAGATTAATTTTAATGATGTATATAATTCAAGTTTAGATCATGACATTTAAATATTTCTGTTGGAAAATATACAAAAAATAATATTATTTTTGGAATATTTAAGACTGTCCCAATCTTTAATATTCACTTATCACTTTCACAACAATATCTTCACAACATCTCAACATTTTCTACTAAATGTTATTTTTATTTAGTATAGATAGAGACAGAGACATTTTTATTTGAGCTGGGTGGAGATTCACTGACAAGAAGCCAATCGAGAACCTGTGGGAGAGGAAGAGAGAAGCAGGAGAAAAATCCCAGTGAGAAGAACACAGAGCCTGGCTTTGTGTGGCCAGGAAAAAAGAATTACGATGACATCTACAACACACGCTAAAGTCAGTGAATAACCTAGAGTTTTGTGTCATTAAAACAATGCTTTATAGGCAGAGACTGACACTACAAGAGTCTATTTTGTTTTTACCAATTCCTTAAATATCCAAAGCAGCTTTATTAATTTTCTTTTACCATGAAGTTAAGTTGTAGATATGCTCCTGGGAAATAGGTGGAACTCAGTACAGTTATGTAAAAACAAGACAACATCATACTGAAAATGATGGAGGATTTTGGACAATAGGTTCTATCTGAAAAATGAGATAATATCTGTGTAATATATTAATACTGATGAGTGTGATATCTTCCTTTCATGACTCAATGATTACATCACCTTCAATTATATTCTTTGTCAACCCAGTTTTGTATGATGTTTCACAGATAGAACCTCATAGCAACAGGTTTCATTGAAAGAAACACATGAGGGGGGCTAGAGGTCAAGAATCTTGGGCCAATAAACAAAAAGTTGCTGGTTCAAATCCCTGTGTCGACAAGGTGAAAAACCCTGGCTTTGTTTTAAAATGTACAGTTGTGTTAGCACGTACAGAAGTCAACTGTCATTTTTCATGTGCGATTCCACACCAAATAATGCATAAGGGAAAGGATGTACTAAGTTTACTGGACATTCTAGTTGAGTACTTGCAAAGTCTGCATCAAAGCAACATTATTACATTTTTAACAGACAAATAAAAAAGTTAGCATTAATCATTGTACCGGCGTATATATTGGTATATGCACTGATGATTGTGGCAAATGTTAGCAAGCAAGGTAGCTAACTTATTGTTTGTTGTGAAGTCAGCTTAAATCAGGCATTTTCTCTAGTGTTCTAGCATAACAGCACAGTTATTTGCTTACAGTAGCTAACAGAGACATAAATATGTCTAATTCGTTGCCAAGTCTGCTTGGAATTTACTTCAAGTAAAGTAGACGTGACGGTATTTAAACACTCTGCATTGTCACAAACTTGGCAGGGTACTTTTTTGGGTGTTATTAGATCACACTTAGAAGAACGGGAGCATGCCGGATTCAAGTACACATTGTGAAACACAGCCCCGGTTGTTCTGTCCCTAAACAAGACAGTTTACCCTAATTGCTCCCAGGTCGCTGCTGTAAATAAGAGTACGTTCTTGGATCAGTACCGTTAAAATAATGCTAACAGAAAAGTTACCATGGAGGCCTCTTGACAGAAAGTACATCAGAAATAAAACCACAAGGAACACATACAGATAGACAGACACTCCAAAACCCCACCAAAATCTCCAAAATGGTCGCAAACACGCCCAAACAAAAGCAGAGACTGTGAAAGAGAAACAGATGGAAGGAGGGTAAAGGAACTCACTAGGCCTGAACTTTGATCCCTGAGGCTCCCTATTTACTGTCTGTTCCAGGATTGGACGGTTGGGAGTGCCTGTCTAGAGATTGTGAAGGGGGTATAGATTTCAATATGTGTCTCTGTACTCACCACGCCACCCCCTGCCTCCATCTGCCTGCCCCTGAGTGAAAGAGTCAGCTGAACTCATTAAGCTAGGAAAGCCCTTCCCCAGGACAGAGGAGCAGACATGCTCTCTCTGCCCCCCCTCTTTCTCTCGCTCTGTCTCTCTCAAGCACACTTTATTTCTTTCTCTCCCCACTTTAATAATAAGGCATTTGCATGGCTGTCAAGGAGGCTGGAGTTCACGCCTGGAGCAGAGGTGAAGGCTCAGGTTCACACATCTCTAAGAAACAGCCAGAACACAGCACCTCCCCAAATCCTCTAAGAAGCATACTCAGAACAAAACACATTTTCCCCAAATCCACCCAAGGAACATCCAGAAGCGGACGATTCAGATTTTTGTATGTTGATTTGGAAGGGATGAGGTGAAATCTGTGTAATGAGCTGTTAAATAATGGCAGTAAGGATGGATTCTGTGAAGACGAGAAACACTAGGGTCACATACAAGCTAACACTGACATTGTAGCTGTAGATCAGGCTGTGCCCTCACTGTTGCCTCAGTGGGACAGGTTCAAAAGTAAAATGAACACTTATAAAACTTCTCAATTTCATTCCAAATGGATGCAGATACATTTGAATTGTGTTGACACTGGATATGTATGTATATTTTTGTTCTGTGGGTCAAGATCACAGCCAAACCTCAACGGCCATTTGGGTTTAAATGTGATTTATCGTTTACAGAAGCATATGACATGCAAGGATTACAGACAGCCTACTGTTTACAGCATTGGGCCAACAGCAAGGTTAATTCCTGATATAACAAAAATAAGTCGTCATGCCCTTGAGCAAGTCATGTAACCCTTATTGATCTGGTTGAGTGTCTGGTAATTTACTAAAACGTTAATCATTTCACGTACAGTGGGGCAAAAAAGTATTTAGTCAGCCACCAATTATGCAAGTTCTCCCACTTAAAAAGAGGTGAGAGACCTCTAATTTTCATCATAGGTACACTTCAACTATGAGGGACAAAATGACACCTGTCCACAACCTCAAACAGTCACACTCCAAACACTCCAAACAGTCACACTAGACCAAAGAGCTGTCAAAGGACACCAGAAACAAAATTGTAGACCTGCACCAGGCTGGGAAGACTGAATCTGCAATAAGTAAGCAGCTTGGTGTGAAGAAATCAACTGTGGAAGCAATTATAAGAAAATGGAAGACATACAAGACCACTGATAATCTCCCTCGACCCGGGGCTCCACGCAAGATCTCACCCTGTGGGGTCAAAATGATCACAAAAACGGTGAGCAAAAATCCCAGAACCATACGGGGGTACCTAGTGAATGACCTCCAGAGAGCTGGGACCAAAGTAACAAAGGCTACCATCAGTAACACACTACGCCGCCAGGGACTCAAATTCTGCAGTGCCAGACGAGTCCCCATGCTTAAGCCAGTACATGTCCAGGCCCGTCTCAGGTTTGCTAGAGAGCATTTGGATGATCCAGAAGAGGATTGGGAGAATGTCTTAAGGTCAGATGAAACCAAAATAGAACTTTTTGGTAAAAACTCAACTCGTCGTGTTTGGAGGAGAAAGAATGCTGAGTTGGATCCAAAGAACACCATACCTACTGTGAAGCATGGTGGTGGAAACATCATGCTTTGGGGCTGTTTTTCTGCAAAGGGATCAGGACGACTGATCCATGTAAAGGAAAGAATGAATGGGGCCATGTATCGTGAGATTTTGAGTGAAAACCTCCTTCCATCAGCAAGGGCATTGAAGATGAAACGTGGCTGGGTCTTTCAGCATGACAATGATCCCAAACACACCACCCGGGCAACGAAGGAGTGGCTTCGTAAGAAGCATTTCAAGGTCCTGGAGTGGCCTAGCCAGTCTCCAGATCTCAACCCCATAGAAAATCTTTGGAGGGAGTTGAAAGTCTGTGTTGCCCAGCGACAGCCCCAAAATATCACTGCTCTAGAGGAGATCTGCATGGAGGAATGGGCCAAAATACCAGCAATAGTGTGTGAAATCCTTGTGAAGACTTACAGAAAACGTCTGACCTCTGTCATTGCCAACAAAGGGTATATAACAAAGTATTGAGATGAACTTTTGTTATTGACCAAATACTTATTTTCCATGATAATTTCCCAATAAATTCATAAAAAATCCTACAATGTAATTTTCTGGGTTTTTTTTCTTCTCATTTTGTTTCTCATAGTTGATGTGTGCCTATGATGAAAATTACAGGCCTCTCTCATCTTATTTAGTCAGCCACCAACTTGCACAATTGGTGGCTGACTAAATAATTTTTTGCCCCACTGTATAGAAACTGTGACCTTTTCAAATTCCTTCTGCGGATTACATACCAGAAAGGGCCAGTCAGGAAGAAAGCTAATAGACAGTTTTGGTACATACTGTGCAACCTCTTCTGTAGAGGTCAATTTATTAACAATGAAGACATTTAGATGACAATCTTCCCAGGTTGTCTACACGTGACAGGACATGTTCAGCGGAGTTAGCATGTTAGCCGACTTGGGTTCAAAGAAATTTGGTAATAAAAACAAAAACAGATTCTTGCCTAACTTGAAGTCTTGTAAAAACCCAGTTATGCTCGTTAGCCATGCTAGCAGTGACAGTAATGTTGTCCATTAGCTTTGTTGGCACTCAGCATGGAGCGTATTAAAAGTGATATGTGCTAATTCCTCTGACTCTTGGCCAGTTTAATTAAGAGTACTGTTGAGAGAGGAAGTCACACTGAGGTGGAAAATGGGATTATAATTCTGGAGAGGAAAAATGGTCCACAAGTGTTGAGGATTAGGAGGAGGGCTAGCTAACACCCAGTGGCGTATGGAGGACACAACTTTCCCACAGGCACAAAAGCACAAACACGCGCACACATAGCCAAGTCAGACATTTCTCACTCTTGCCGACCTTCTAGCCTCTAGCCTACTATTAAATATATTTCACAACCACCATCTTCTCTCAACAAAGAGTGGTTTGTTCAAGAAGCCTTGTTTGCTCAGTTTATTAAAATAGCTTTGGTGGCTACAATGATCAAAAGATCACAGTTCACCCACTAAATCTAAGTAGTCACTCTAAAAATATTAATATTCACCGGCCTTAGTGTAAAAGCAACAAGCGGCCCTCAGTCTCACCACTCGACATGCCCGCAGTTTTAAAACAACACACACAGACACTGTGGAATGTCATGATAACTCCAAGATAAGTCAGATCGTTTGATTTGCTGGGATGCCTCGTGAGCGACATGAACCAAGCTCGGTGGAAAAAGGCCTCCAATGACTCAGACGACATGTCTCTCAGCATTTGCTTCACTCATATGTGACTGATGTTGCTTAAAGAATGTTGAATACAGACATTGTCTAATGGAGTGAAGTGAAAAAAGCATAAAGCGTGCACATGGCCGTAATGTTGGCCTTGTGTTCAATCTGAACTCCTTTCTGCCCTGCAAGTCTTTATCTCCATGCAAATCAAGAGCACACGCACACTCACACTTTGAGAGTAGTCTGCCCTGGGTTATAGTTGCTGACCTCTGGGCCTGTTCATTGGAGAGGAAAAAGCTTTTAACCCTTCTTTAATTTCTCCACTGTTTACAAAAGACCCAAACACTGTACACACAATCATTTATTCCAAGGGAAACACATATTCAAACGAAAACAGACATTCCCATCTATTAGCTATGGCCTTCACTCCCTATATGCACTGCTGACTTCAGGGATATTTGACTGTATCCCAAATTCTGTTGAGACCAAACCATTTGTTTAGCTAGATCCCAAACACTGTTGAGACTTAACAATTTATTTGACTATATGCCAAACACTGCTAAGACCAAATCATTTCTTTGACTCTATCCCAAACACTGTTGAGACCAAACCATTTATTTGACTATATCCCAAACACTGTTGAGACTAAACCATTTGTTTGACTAGATCCCAAACACTGAGACTAAACCATTTGTTTGACTAGATCCCACACACTATTGAGACCAAACCGCTTGTTTAACTAGATCCCAAACACTGTTGAGACTTAACAATTTATTTTACTATATGCCAAACACTGCTAAGACCAAATCATTTCTTTGACTCTATCCCAAACACTGTTGAGACCAAACCATTTATTTGACTATATCCCAAACACTATTGAGACTAAAGCATTTGTTTGACTATATCCCAAACACTGTTGAGACTAACCCATTTGTTTGACTAGATCCCAAACACTGTTGAGACTAAACCATTTGTTTGACTAGATCCCAAACACTGAGACTAAACCATTTGTTTGACTAGATCCCAAACACTATTGAGACCAAACCGCTTGTTTAACTAGATCCCAAACACTGTTGAGACTTAACAATTTATTTTACTATATGCCAAACACTGCTAAGACCAAATCATTTCTTTGACACTATCCCAAACACTGTTGAGACCAAACCATTTATTTGACTATATCCCAAACACTATTGAGACTAAAGCATTTGTTTGACTATATCCCAAACACTGTTGAGACTAACCCATTTGTTTGACTAGATCCCAAACACTGTTGAGACTAACCCATTTGTTTGACTAGATCCCAAACACTGAGACTAACCCATTTGTTTGACTAGATCCCAAACACTATTGAGACTAAATCATTTATTTGACTAGATCCCAAACACTGTTGAGACTAAACCATTTGTTTGACTATATCCAAAACACTTCTGTTCATGTAAACATGCCATGACTATGTGCAAAAAAGAAAAACATTGTCTACTTCAGCCCGGCAATTAATCTCATGATAAGTAAACATTACATAACAAATCAAGGTGTGTTTCTACCTCTATGTGGTAGATATTAAAAAGCTTCTGGGTTGCTTTCGCAGTATGTTTTGGTCATTGTCCATCTGTAAAGAGAAGCCCGTCCAATCTGCTTCATAGAATTTTCTTGAATTTGAGCAGACGATAGATCCCTATACACTTCGAATTAATCTGGCTGCTTCTGTCATCTGTCACATCATCAGTAAACTGGTGAACTAGTGAACCTGTGACATTGGAAGCCATGCATGGCCATGCCACCATACTGCCTCCACCATGATTTACAGATAATGCAAGCAAGCAAGTTTATTTATATAGCTCAATTCATACATAGAAGCAATTCAATGTGCTTTACAGTGAAAATAGAAATAATGCAATAGAAGCAAAACAGTCAGATCCATCATCAGCAGATTGTTACATTTACACAGAGGTTATTCCTCTGATAGCACCAGAACTTGCATTACATTGGTAAACGATAGCAAGACACATTTAACAAAATAAATCAAGAAGAGAAATATAAAATACAGCATAATAATAAAGCATTGAATAATAAAATAGAAATAGATTCTAAAAACATAGGAAGCTATAAAAGCTTTAAGACTAAACAGTGCTGTTATAAAAACATAGGAAGCTATATGGCTCACAGTGTGGTCAAGTTTAAGAGCTCAGTCATAGGAATGTGAAAAGAGAAGTGTTTTTTGCCTGGATTTAAAAATGGACAGGTTTGGTGAACATCTAAGATCTTCTGGTAGTTTATTCCAGTTGTGTACAGCATAATCATTGTGGTATGTTTCGGATCATGAGCCGTTCCAAGCCTTTTCCATATTTTTTTCTTTCCATCATGCTGATGCATCTTGATCTTACTTTCTGTCCGATGACTGCTGTTCCAGAACTGCGCTGGCTTTTTAAAATGTTTTTAGGCAACCTCTAATCTGGCCTTTTGTTTTTGAGGCGTATGAATTGTTTGCATTTTATGGTGATACCTCTATTTAAACTTGTGATGTATTTTCTTGGAATGATATGCCTACCTCATGCAGAGTGTTCTTCACTTGGCTGGATGTTGTGAAGGGCTTTTTCTTCTTCATGGAAAGGATCCTACGATCATTCACCTGTTGTCTCCCATGGACGTCCAGGACTTTCTGTGTTGCAGAGCTCACCAGTACTTTTGTTTTTTCTCAGAATGTATACCAAACTGTTGATTTAGCCACTCCTAATGTTCCTGCTCTCTCTCTGATTGATTTTTTTTGCAGCCCAGTGATGACCTGTTTCACTTGCATTGGGAGCTCCGTTGACTGCATGTTTTGGGTTCACAGCAAGAGTTACTAAATGCGAATGACACACCTGGAATCAACTCCAGACATTTTACTGGCTAAATTAATGAAGAAACTACAAAGGAATAGCCCACACCTCTCTGTCCAATTACTTTTGGTCCATTGAAAAAGAAGGGTCTACATATTAAAGTGCTTAAATTCCTAAACCCTCTAATTAAAGCTGTGAGACTGCACTTTAAGCCCATATTCATTATTTATCTGTAACTTGAATACATTATGGTATACAGACAAAATAACAAAACTCGTGTTAGTGTCCAATTATTTCCGGACCAAACATGTATATGCACATATTCATCACAGTCAGAGGGAAGCAAGAAGTGGACAAGGATGGGGGAACCGGAGGGACAGGACACTTCCAGGTTTGGCTTTGGGATGGACTGATCACTGATCTGGACTGCAATGTGTGTTTGTGTGTGTGTGTGTTTGGGTTGGACCGATCTGGATTGAACTAAAAGCCTTTGCTTTCCGTTCACCTCCCACTATACTCTCTAAGGCCACCTCTAGTTGTGGGCCCACAGAAGCTTACGTCCGGAAAGACAGTATCTAAAAATAACACACACACACACACACACACACACACACAATGGATTGGCCTCTAGGCTAGTTATAGGAGAGGACTTCTGAGTTCCTGCGTATGTATATGTTTGTCTCCATGTTTGCCTTAGTTTCCCTTCCCTTAACTATTAGCCACAGTACTCACACAAGTCAGCTTTACCAGTAACCCCCAAACGCCCCCCCCATCCCAAATGCATGAATTTCCTTCCTGTGTTTTGTGCTCTGTGAGACATATAAACCAACCCTTTATGGAGGCAGAAAGACCAACTCTGCTGTGTTATTAGAATTGACAGTGAATCGTTGAATAATGTTATACATTTCTGTGGTTTCCGGAACTGGCCCCATAAGATCAAACAGGAACATTAATTCAGCGTTTTGCAGAGCACGACCTCCCCAGCTGATGTTTATCGCGACACCTCAATGAGCTCACTGTGTCTGTTTGCCACTGGCACACCCTACCGAACCTTCCCCCATGCCCTCGGCGTTTGGGCCAGGGGACGGTAAACTGTGCGCCGCTTCCTGTCAGAACCAGTCCCTAGGGTGTGTTCAACCGGAGCACCAGGGCAAAAACAAACCGCGAGAGAGGGTTTCAAATGGACGGATAACATGCGTGTCGGTGTGTGTATATGTGTGCTGTCAAACCGCCATAGGAGGGATGGAGCCAAAGAGGAGAGAGGAAAGATTTAGGGTATACTCCATGGGAAAGTCAAGTAGTAATCAGCTAGTAGGGCATGGCTCCAGGCCTCAACATACACGCTCTATGTCTATGAATGGGTACAAATGGGAGCCATTTCTTACTGTGTGTGTGTTTACAGACAGAAAGAAAAAGGGGGACAGTCTCCAGTGTTTCTTGGGTGTGTTTGAACAGTGTGACCTTCTCCATCTCTAAAGAAATGAGAGGCCAAAAGAAGAAAAGGCTGGTTGTGTGAACGATTTCCAAAACACAAAGGCTACTCGGATGAATCCAGAATGTGTCTCAGTGTTACCCATGGGTCGCTGAGAGTAAAACAAGAAGACTGTTTGTCCGTAAAAACAGTGTCCGCTGGGATAGGATGTTCCATTGATGGTGAGGCGAGGAGGAAGAGAGGAGAACGGCGATGGAGGTCTGCGGTACCTCGACAACTAGACCGAAACGCCATGCCAAACCGTGTCCCGGATGCCGCCGTCACACCCACCCAGAAATCCGTCTTCAAATGAGACCTACATGGAAAATTACTGTATTAATTAAAACCTCTACAGGCAGGTGGGAGAAAGGTCAGCCAAGGGTCCCACTGAGCAGAGAGATGCCTCTCATTCATAACTTTAGTTAGTCTGTGGTATACAACTACACCTCAAATGGCAGCTCTGGCATGTCGGCTGTAAATTTAAAACAACATTTTACTCAGTGTCATAAACATGAAAGAAAGCTACTTTTCCTGTAAACTTGCCCACATTGGCAAGACGTAGGCCCAGTGTGGGTTACACCGGACATCGATAAACGCAGGCACTAAAGCCTTTCCGGATGTTTAAGTAGCAGCGTTCTCGGTGAGGGGTGCGTTGCATTTGTTTGAGCCTGTCACTCTGTCCTCGTTAGATGTACCCATCGCCAATGTTAAGAGAAAAGGGCATCTAAATTGAAATATTCTTTCAGCTGAAATGTTAATCTGATAACAGTTACGTTAGCGACACCCGTCTCTCTCCTCATGCGACCCATCTCTCCTCGTTCCTCTTCACGCCGTTCCCTCACTGTTCTTGCCCAGATGGTAATACGGAGTCGCAGGCTTGAGTTATTCCCTCTTACTCCCCGTTGTCCTTTTCTAACCTGCCGTCAGTAACCACTGCCCTGCGTGGCGCTGCGTGCCCTCTCCCTTCTCCGGTATTCCAGTTTGCCAGCATGCTAACTGTCAAAACTGTCTGACACTCATAACATTATGTCAATCTAATGAATCCCCCATGCAGTATAACCACTAAACATATGCAATTGCTATTGTGATCTAAATTGCTTTGGATAAAGGCAAAATGACTCAAATGAAAATGTACAAATTGACAGATGTTTTGGTGCTGCCGTTTCTGTTTATTTCCGCCTCATGTTAATTTCACTGCTGACTCAGGTAGAGAATTTTTGAAGGGGGTGTTGATTGTTTAGACATTAAATTGAGAGTGAGTATTGCCAAAGCTGGTAATCAGAATCAGGAAAGAGGGCTAAATGTATACGTGCGTGTGTTTGTGCGTGTGTGTGTGCGGGTGTGTGTGTGTTTTAGGTCTTACTATACTCATGGCGACCAAATGTCCCCATGAGTATAGTGAAACCAGAAAATCTTTTACTCATGGGGACTTTCTAGATCACTGTTCAGGTTTAGGATCAAACTTACAATTCATTTTAGAGTTAGAATTGGGGTTTCTTTAAGTTCCAGGCATTGGTGGTTAAGTTTAGGGTTAAGGTTAGGCATTACACCTAGGTAAAGTTTAATCATGAATATTACTTTATTGAGGTTAAGGTAAGGGTTAGATTAGGGTTAGGTTAAGGTTAGGGTTAGGGTAAGGGTTTAGATTAGGGCAAGGGAGCATGCAATTTCTATTTTCTGGTCCCCATGAGATTAGCTATACAAACTTGTGTGTGTGTGTGTGTGTAAGCGCTGTAGTAACCCTCTGGGTTTCTGCTTCAGCCTGGATAATTAGAGAGTTTTGGGTCTATGTTTTTCCTGCACCACAGTTAAAAACTCTGCCGTCTTCAGGTTATTTAGGCTAAGCCCGCGTCGGTCATGCTAGGCACTATTCATTTGTAGCGGAGGGCAGGGTAAGCATCGTCGGGTGTTTATACGTTTCGGCAGAAAGAAATAACATAAATCCCTGTGTAAACGTAATCTGTCTGTGACTGTAAACAGTCTGTCACAGTAATGGTTTGGGGAACAAATGAGGACCTCATGCAGGGGGCCTCCAGTAAAAGCCTCCACAGGGCACCCTCAGCCTCTACACCTCTACACCTACCCCCCCCCCCCTCACTCCTTTTGGATATAGGAGATTAGGGCTCGGCCTGGGAAAGGACTCTTGATTAGCAGTCAGGGCATTAAAAACAACAACCCAAGAATAATTTGTTCTTCATGTTTAAGAAACAAGTGAAATACTTCACCACTAGCAAGGAGAAATGGCGTTCTGAATCGTGCAGTTTTTCTTCTGGGTACGGAGAGGGAAGAGGAGGGAGGGGAGAGAAGTGTGGGGGGAGGGAATCCCTGATCCACACCAGGAGGATCTCTGTGAGAGATAAGAGAGCCAACAGGAAGCAGAGGAGACTACCCAGAAACCCTGGTGGCATAGTCTTTCTAACATGACAGAGACACTATTCATATTCCAGGAAGAAAAACAAGAATGTAATAAAAACAACATCAACAATATCCGATACAGAAACAGGAAGAGGGAGAAACAAATGGAGGGCTTGCCTTCATTAGGTTCTGAACTCTACTCATGTAATGCTTTTCTTCCCTTCTTTTCAAATTGATTTTTTTATAGAGAGATTGAAGGAGGTAGACTGAGAAGATCACATGCATACACAAATGCTTCCTTCTCAGAATATTTTCATGTATTTCTTTCTGGAAGATCTTCTGCAAAATAGAAATATCGAAATATGGTTGTTGTCAATTTTAGTCCAACATCAGCAGTTGGTTCTTATACAAACATTTAGCATAAAACCCCAAAGATCAAGTTATAAGATGTTGAAGCACAGTGGCTAGGAAAAACTAGTGAAAGATAGGAACTTAGACAGGAGCTGGTCCCTGGAGTAAGAATTCCTCTTCTGGTGGTGCCAGATGGAAATAGTTAGTATATGGTCCAATCCTTCATCAAGATATGCAAATGTAGAGTTAACTATCCATTCCGAAAATACCTACTCATAAGGAGTAAATGTCAGTTGGTTTTCATAAGCGAACTTTCAATATAATTAGTGTGGTTGTACTGTTGAGTTTGAAAAAGGTCAGTTCCTCTAGTGAAAATGTCAGGCTTTTTATAGGTGAGGGATTAAAGGTTGAGACAAAACAAAGCAACTCTACCAGGTGGGCTGTGGGCCCTGACAGAATTCTTCAAGCAAAATCTAGATCCGCCACTCGACCCAGTGTCTGACTGGGAAATATTTACAACCCTTTAAAAAATATTTAAGATTAAAAATAGTTAAGCAAAATGAGAATAAATGAGAGTAAAATAATAGTAATAACAATAACCAGGCTATTTACAAGGAGTACCAGTTCCCAGCATGGGTGCAATGGTATAAGGAGCTAGGAGTTTGCGGAACAGCTAGAAATCACCAGGCCAGACTGTCCTAAGGCTTGAGACTGGAGTGGCTGATGTCTGTTCTGACTCACTAAAGTGAGTTAAGCACTCCTGGAATGAGGGTGAATGAGAGACAAATCTGAATAAATCTACAACAAATTCGTAGTTTCTTGTGAAACTTACTTGGCTATAAAACTCTTTCTGATTCTTAGAAATCCTGGAATGAGGGTGAATAAGTGAATGAGGGAATCAAGTACTCCTGGAATGAGAGGGAATGAGTGAACATGTGCATCAGGTACTCCTGGAGAGGCAAAATGAGTGAACAAGTGCATCAGGTACTCCTGGAGAGGGTAAATGAGTGAATGAGTGAATCAGGTACTCCTGGAATGAGGGTGAATAGGTGAACAAGTGAATCATGTACTCCTGGAATGAGGGTGAATGAGTGAACGAGTGCATCAGGTACTCCTGGAATAAGGGAGAATGACTGAATCAGGTACTCCTGGAATGAGGGTGAATGAGTGAACATGTGTATCAGGTATTCCTGAAATGAGGATGAATGAGTGAAAAAGTGAATCAGGTACTCCTGGAATGAGAGTGAATGAGTGAACGAGTGAATCAGGTACTCCTACAATGAGGGTGAATGAGTGAACAAGTGCATCAGGTACTTCTGGAATGAGGATGAATGAGTGAACGAGTGTATCAGGTACTTCTGAAATGAGTGTGAACAAGTGAATCAGGTACTCCTGGAATGAGGATGAATGAGTGAACGAGTGTATCAGGTACTCCTGGAATGAGGGTGAAAGAGTGCATCAGGTACTCGGTACTCCTGAAATGAGGGTGAATGAGTGAATAAGTGAACAAGTGAATCAGGTACTCCTGGAATGAGGGTGAATGAGTGAATCAGGTACTCCTGGAAGAAGGGTGAATGAGTGGATGAGTGCAAACACCGGCCACTCCAATCTCATGGTATTTCTGTTATACTGTACACAGAACAGAAGCAGCGGTAAACAAAAGCTAGTTAAAACAGATGTGGTGGGAGGGTGAGGCTAGAATCAGTTAGTGTGTGCTGCCTGCTGTTGTCTCCCACACACATTCCAGCCAGCTCGCCCGTGTGTCTAGCTAAACGGCAACAATCAGCGTTCCAAATGGCAGCCTATTCCTCACAACGGTCCTTTGTAGAGAATAGGATGCAATTTGGGAGACAGACGCGAATGTCGGAGGAAGAGCCAACAGGCCGGATCGACTGGCCTGAGAACAAGATTGATAGGTAGAGAGATAATGTTTAGTGATCTACATAGAGAGCACGAAACACATACTGAACATGCCTGCACACAGGTGAGAGAGGCCAAAGGTAACAGAGACTACCGCTATAAATCATCTTCCTCCTCCTGAGTGTTCCAGTATTGCGTAAACGTTCTGGCCCGAAAAGAAATACCTAGGCTTTGTCCCTGCAAAGTGGAGGGTAGAATGTCAGGTCTGTGTGTGTAAGTGGCAAGTTAGGATGAGGGAGAGAGAGAGAGACAGAGAGAGCAACTCCCAGGCTAACAATCTGAAAGTACTTGTAAAGGCCTTGGCCAAGGCAGAACAAAAGGTTCCCCACAGGGAAGCAGGGGAGACACCACTAGATGCAGGGAATTAAATCAAGGGAGGATGGGAGCATAGCGGGAGGTGTGCGGGGGCATTTAGCCACGGGTAGGCCTGAGGACAATGTGCGTTTGGTGCCCCATTTCATGTGAACACTTGGCTCTGTGAAAGGGAGGAAAAGGCTCCATCTTGCAGTGGGGTCAAAGGACAACACACATCTGAATGCTCATTTACCTCCCTGTTACCTTCCTGTTGACCTCTTTGGTTTCTATCTGGGTAAGCGCTCTCCATTACTAATGACCATACATCATGCTTCGTATACACTGCTCTGGAAAAATGTAAGGGACCACGTCACCTTTATCTTTGCTTACCAAAAACATAGAAATGGAATGTTTGGGAGAGGAACAGAAGCATTCAATTTGCAGTGGTCTCTTGATTTTAACCCTTCAGTTCCTCACTCAATACTTTCCTTTTCAACTTTTTTGGAAAGTAAATATGCAGTGGTCTCTTAATTTTTTCCAGAGCTCAAAAAATATTCATATATACACATGAATATACCAAGGTTTTATATGCTTCTTTATGTCAGTGACAGAGTTAAGCATAGCCATTTATGTGCCACCTTAGTAAAGAGCAAAGTTAAAACTGTATTTTATGGAGATGTAACAGAAATTGTGTCATAAATCACACATTTATGAATCTGCTGTACTTTCCCTTTGAAACAATAGTCAAGCATCAAGCAGAAGTTCACATGAAACTGAAAGGAAAAAGGACAGCTACATTTTATTATGTGACCTCTAGTCCTTCTCTCCCTTCAGTTCTCTGGCCTTAGCCTCTCTGCTAGTTATGTATGTGTCCAAAATAGTGCCCTATTGTCTTTACAGTGCATTCATTTTGAACTGGGGTCTTATGGCATAGGGAATAGCGCCCGATTTGGGAAGCAACCTAGATTAGATAAATCAGGGTAGAAGCCGCAGAACATTTTTCCTCCCATTAATTGAGATTTAGTGCTTCTATTAACCACACGGTGTGTGTGAGTGTCTGATTGTGTGAATGTGTGTGTGTGTGTGTGTGTGTGTAGAGAGCAAGAGAAAGAATGTCTGTGTGAGTGTCATGCCAAGTATGCTACTCTGGAATAGGGATTAAAAGGCTAAGTAGAGTATTGAAGGCCTGTTAACTGAAATCCACAAACGATTCTCTGAGTCCCATATTTGACCTATGCTCACACAGACATGGCCTCCACTCTGCTCTGTTCATTTGAGATTATAGCGATTTCTTTTATTTTTGTGGTGTGCTCTGCAGATTTCAATGAGAGACAGAAGGATTGGCAAAGTTTTTTTTTTATGAGGAGTACATTCCACAGAGGGGAGAAAGTGTATTTATTCACCTTGTTGGCTCCGGGATTCAAACCGACAACCTTTCGGTTATTGTCTCAACATTCTTACCACTGGGTATTATGCCACACAGGGGTTGTGTCCTATATGGTTCGTTATTTCTTATAATGGGAAAGAGGATGCCAGCTGACAATAAATATTTGACAAATATTGACAAAGACCCGAACAGAAATAGAGAATTCGTTGTTCAACTGGCCAAAATCGTTGTGTACTTCAAAGGTGTTTTATTCCAATTATTTATCATTCCTATTTCTAATCTGATGGTAAAACATTGTGTATATTTGTGAACTCCATAGCACATGTTATTCATTTGTCCTATAGATTGAACACTATAACTCCTGCCAAATTGTGTCATATTCAATTTTTACCCAATACTTTAGTCAAGGAATTCCACAAACACTAACTTCTTTTATTTTATTTCAGTATTTCTTATACTGCAGTTCTTCATTTGTTTCTCTTCACATGCAAATCAATCATGGTTTATGTTTAGTCTGCTCAACACACACACACACACACACACACACACACACATACGCGCACACACACCACACACGTTCATTGGGCACAAATCATGTTTGCGATCAGATTTCTGTACTAGGAATGTAGGGACTGAAAGTCCACATCTACCAGGGGATCCCTAATGGGTCAGAGAGATGTGCTGTTCACTCTGCTGGAACCCAGATTTACACAGTTTTCTTTAATGTAAGACTGACAAAGCAGAACAGCGAGACAAACAAAGCGTGAAGCAGCAGGACTTAGTAATGTGATAGCAGACTACTGACAGAATCTAAAAGGTCCTCTAAGAGAAAGTAGCTGTGATTGTGGCTACTCAACCAAAGTGCCAAAGGCTATAAATGGTGCAAACCTAGTATAAACACCACAACTTCTGATTGACAAGTATTGTGTGGTTAAGGTACAAGGTTTATCTGGTTAATGGACGCTAAGCAGACAGTTATATTTTAGCTGAGTTTGGAACCGCTAAACGTAGCTTGCATCCCAAATGGTACACTATTCCCAACAATGCAGAAGAAGGGTGTCATTTAGGACACAGGTTTACATTGACTAACTGGCCCCTGAAGAATGTTCTTTCAGAAAAGCCTGTGGAGGTCATGTAGAAGACACACTGAAATACCCAGCACCTTCTGATGTCTGACAGAATAAGAAGAACTTCACAGCAGTAAGACCAGACATTACCGATCCAGTAAACAAATGAGTGATCAGTTCACCAGCCACAAGCAAATCTGGCATTTTTATTGCCATGGTGGCAAACCTTCAACCCCCCACCCAAGCCATGTCAATGTGTTTCAGTATGATGACATGCTGGCACCGTGCTGGATGATAAATGGCCGGTCAGGAAAGCATACGAGAGAGGAGAGTAGAGATGAACTCCCTCTGGCTGAATAGTGAAGACCGGAGACGTTGAGACAGTCAGGATTCCCAGACTCGTTCTGTTTCTTTCATTCAAGTGTTTGCTTGACTGTGTTTCTCAAGTTACATCGCATCCCATGTTTTGTTGAGTTGATGCTAAGTTATGAAAGAAGTGTTTTGGAGGAAGGCCTGCTCCCTTGGGTAGAAAATGGCCTCCAGAAACAACATTTCTCCATAAGAAAAATAAGCAGATTTTCTATGTGGCGAAGTCTCAGTCAGAGCAGCTTCATTTCACCAAATACCACCAGCGGTTTTCCAGTCCAGAGATGCTGTCTGTTTCTAATTGTGGTGCTTGACAAAGGCATCCTATTGCCTGGACTGCAAAATTCAGTGTGTGCAAATTTGTACCGGCCCCAGTGACTTCTTGTCTCACAGCTTGTTATGTTTTTGATAACACATGGGCATAAACCACAGGCTGTAGCTCCAAAGATGGCGTTTTTCCCCCCCAGTGCTAGGCGGTTGTTTTTTGGGGTTTTGCTAACACTACCAAAACTGCATCCCAAAACTTAGCCCTTACCGTACTTTATGTTTCTTTCAGTGTTGGTCCAGAAATGTGCAATGTGTTAGTTGAGTTTTATAGGGACCACTTGTGTTCTTCAGATCGCGAGAGGTTGACCTGGCTTGGCTCTACTGTCCTCCTGTGGATGCTCAGCTTGAACCGGCTCTGCCAGGGAGCGCAGCAGAAAGGCACCTCACAGAATGTGACATGTTCTCAAGTCGTTCCTTCCCAGAGCCAAAATGAATCAGCCTCAGCCCTCATCTCATGTTGGCCCAGCCGAGGGCAAAACAAACAGGCAGACAACACTGTCACAGCCAAATGCAACACAAATAATATGCCGGGGCACGGAGGGACGTACGGGCACGCACCGGCGCGCATGAGCATGAACGAGGGTACCCACACACCGGTAAATGCACAAATAAACACACACACAAATAAACACACACACACAAACACTCGCCATCGCGGCCCACTGACCAAAGCAATTTGAAGAGGGAAAATCAACGGAATATGAGTGACCCCTGAGTCACGCATAAACATAAACAGTGAGGATGTATGTATGGGAAATCCATACCCTCGCAAGGGAATGACTCAAACGCGCCTACAGCTGGCATAGTCTGCCCGTATCCCAAATAGCACACTTTACCCTTTCTGGTGCACTGTTTGAAACCCGGAGCCGATAGGGCTCTAAACACAACAGTGCACTAGAAGTGGAAACGGGTGGAGTGGGGAGGGCATTTGGGGCGCGGACACATCGTGTCTGTGTCTCTCTTTTCAAGCAAGCACTCCATCGTCACATGCAAATATGCATCAGAACAGGAGCCCTCTCCTCTGCACCCCACTGACAAAGCCCTGTCTGTACGGCCGTGACCGTCGCCCAAATGGCAGCCTGTTCACTATGCAGCACGCTCCTTTGACCTGGGGCCCCATGTATCTGAGGTGGTGTACTTCATTCAGAACAGGCTGGCATTCGGAACGCGGCCTGAGTCCCAAGCTCCAGCAGCGGCGTCCAGGCAAGCCCTTCGAGACCGGAGTAAATTCTGCGTTGACCGGCGGTGACGTTTGACTGGCCGTTTATACGCGACACACAGACCACAATGAAGAAGACTCTTTCCTCTCTCCCTTTCCCTCTCCGTTGGCAGCTGGTGCGTTGACATTGGCAGGATGTAGCCCAGTGGCTTCAGACCGCTGTGTCCTGTCTTGGATGAACTCGGCGTGCATTCCGAACGGCACCATGGACCTAGGGCTACGGGTCAGAACGGACGTCCTACCTAGGGAGATAGGCCCTGTTTGGGATGCGGCCATAGGCCCCGCGGTGGGATGTGACCTGTTTTTACACATTTTACATGTAATCACTGGTTTTTAAAGGCCTATAGTCAACTGTTGCATGCAGGAAGCAACTATTTTGCTTCATAAAGGTTTTATCCTACATTATGTCCTGGCTGGTTTAGATCCTGGTTGCTGACTTGTTGAAAGCTTTGGTATACCTTGACTGAATACCATGAGCGTGACGTCACATCACTTTTGTTATTCTAAATGCGTTGGTAACCGGTTCACCACGGCTAAGTGCTGTACCCAGGTACTCCCTAAGAACAGATTTTAGCTACGGTATGTTGGCCATACACCACACCCCTTCTAATTATAGCATCTTAAAAGATGGAGGAAAGGAGAGGCCAGCAGGTAGCATAGCGATTAGAGCATCAGCAACAAACAAAAGATTGCTGGATCATGTTTAAAGAAATCCCCGGTTCTGTCCGTGAGCAAGGCAATACATTCTAATGGCTCCCAGCCAGGTGAATGTCGTAAAAGTGATTGACCTTCCGTCTACATACCTGGTAAAATGAAGTTAAATAAAACAGACATACGGTGCGGTAGATGGTGACGTGGAGCGAGGGTTTTTCTCCACGACCCGTCCTGGTCTCTCAGCAGTGATCACCTGCTTGATTAGCAGCAGCAGACAAAGGCTCCATTGAGACCGAAGGATTCCTATGAGTCCTGGGTAAGCTTACGGAGTCCAAGCAAAGCACGGCTAAGTCCTGACACGTGCACACCAACACAAACGAATTTGCTCACTTTTGCTGATGCACGTATGCACGTGCACACACACACACACACACACACACACACACATGCAGCGATGTCTGGAGCGACTCACTCAACCTGCTCCTAAGGGACTACTAATCTCCCTGTCTGTGTGAAGGGCTTCACACCTGCCAGCAAAGCTCTTCCACACATTCACAGAGACTTAGGTGCGCTTTTACATTTCCACAAACACAACACCTCATATCATGTGAATTCCACACAAATCCCTTTAGTCACTCTTCAATTTGACGACTCAAAATTTTTGTCAACAAGCGTATAGCAGAAGAGCAGAACAGCTTAGATATTTATTTGGACGTCGTATCGGTTATTTCTCTTGGCTTCTAGATATCTTATGTATTTTTGTAAACCTCTGAATGAAACTAGACATAACTGAATGTTTTAATGAAAAATGGAGTGGCTGAATTACTTTATCAGGAGTTTATGGAGGACAACAGAGGGGAAGATCTAAGCAACTGTTGAGGTAGGTTGAGGCCTATACATTCATATAATTTGTGCTCCTCCATTGTATTTGGCTATTGATGATTGCTTTTCTCCTTGCTGATGGAAAGTCAAAACTATGAGCAGACCAGCCCTTGAATGGAATTAGCTTGTGATGATAGTGACAAATGAATCAAGTACACAATGAGCTTATTTTCCATTGTGTTCCATGCCAAATAACATTGGATTTGATGTGTTTGAAATTGTTTGGAGATTTACTATAAAAGGAGAATCATTTTCAAGGATTCTGCACCTTTTGTTGTCCTTTGAGGTGACTGCAAAGAAAATATATTTGTATTTAGTTTCTTTCTTATGATGAATATGTTTCTGTTGTTGATTGTATAATATTGTTTTCATAAATGTTTATTTACTTTATGAGAAGGTATCTCATTTTTCTCTAAATGAATGTTCTGTTTTGCTATATGCCCCCCCCAAACAATTTAACATTGTTTGAAAAAAACAACACCAAGTTTCCAAGAAATGTTTCTCCGTTATTGAGAGAAATGACTAATGCTTCAAAGAAAGCTAAAGACTAATTTGATAGTTGTACCCTTCAAAAACACAGGCTAATAGCACCCTCTGCTGGAGATATTTTTGCATCCATTAGGGATTGTAGGCCGTTGCTAATGTCCCCAGAATTTCTAGGGCCCCATTAAAATTCAAATTGAAATAAAATGTTAAAAGTATAAAAATACATTTTTTATATTTATATTTGTCTTAAGATCTGATTGTGTTACTCAAAAGTATACTCTAATTAAACCATGCCTTGTGATGCGTTATTTATGTTAGAGAGTGAACCCCCCTTTCTTTACTCAAATGGTCTGTCCCATATACAGACATCCTAACTCTCCCGGAACTCTGGGAATCTCTATTTCTATAGCAAATTAAATACAATATCCAGGGATATTTTTTTGATAGTGAATCTCTAATTGCATACTGCATACTATGTACTACAATTACATACTTGAAGGATGATGCTGAAGTGTGTACTGTTTAGTATATACAGTGGTGAACAAAATGTTGCATATCCTTGGAAAATATACAGCATTGGAAAAAATTAAGAGGCCACTGCAAAATTATCAATTTCTCTGACTTTACAATTAACAGGTATGTGTTTGAGTAAAATTTTAAATGGTGTTTTAATCTATAATCTACTGACAACATTCCTCGCAAATTCCAAATACAAAAAAGAACTGGTCAAAATAACCACTCGTGGCACAAAAATTCAAGTAGCATGGCTTTGTTTGATGGCGTGTGACTGTCCATCTTTCTCTTGATCAAATTCCAGAGGTTTTCAATGGGGTTCATGTCTGGAGATCAAGAGTTCAGGTCTGGGCTGGCCATGACAGGGTCTTGATCTAGTGGTCCTCCATCCACACCTTGATTGACCTGGCTGTGTGGCATGGAGCATAGTCCTTGAAAACAATTATCAGAGTTGGGGAACATTGTCAGAGCAGAAGGAAGCATGTGTTCTTCCAGGATAACCTTGTACTTGGCTTGATTAATGCGTCCTTCACAAAGACAAATCTGCCTGATTCCAGCCTTGATGATGCATCCCAAGATCATTACCAATTCTTCACCAAATTATACAGTGGGTGTGAGACACTGTGGCTTGGAGTCCTCTCCATGTCTCTATCTAAACATTAAACGACCAGGTGTTGGGCAAGGCTGAAAATGTGACTCGTCAGGGAAGATGACCTTACTCCATTCCTCTATGATCCAATCCTTATGGCCTTTTGTAAACTTCAACCTGGCTTTTCATTGATGAAGGGCTTTGTTTCTAGCTTTTCACTACTTCAGCCCCGTCCCTAGTAACATGTTTCCACTGCACTTCACCCCAGCTGCTGTTTGCCATTCTTTTTGTAGGTCACTTGATGTCATCGTATGGTTGACGGTCATCTCGTGCAGTGGACAGTCGTTTTCGCCCTTTACCAGCCGGTAGCTTTGTTGACCCCAACGTCTGTTGCTTGACCTTGTTCTTATGAACTGCCTTCTTTGAAAATTGTTAGAATGTAAGCAACCTGACGCTCACTGTATCCCTTTGCTAGTAAAAGCAGAATTGAACCCTTCTTTCCCTCACTCAAAGCTTTTCTTTTCAACTTTTTTGTCATGCAGAATAGTTATTTTTTATTCAAATTACCTTTGAGGTAATACTTGCACAGTTTTTGCCACCCAGCTTGTCCTATTGCAAGAGGATAGTGATGACTACAGCCGTAAGTTTTATGTATTTTTCCTTGTTAAATTAGATTTGGTTCAGGTAATGGAAAGGTCATGGAAAATCAACCACTCTTTTCTAAAACAAATGTACTTCGACTGAGGACTTTAAAGCCAGGTCCTTCTGCAGATACACCCCCAATATTCTGAGTCTGGACCATGACTTTATACAAAGCTTTTACACATTACGCCATCTTACTATTCGTCTGTTTGGAAACCCCCAGGCGGGGTGAGCCTCTTATCTTCTACCTCCCTGAATGCTTGGAATTTGTGACAGTAATTCACGACATCCTCATGGTTCATATTTGGGTCATTTCTATCACTGTCCACAAAGTAAGTTTTATGATAAGCTCATGGGCCACACTCAGGACACTCCAACAAAGTAAGCTACGAAGAACTCTTGGGTCAAATTCCGGTCATCCCACCAGTGGGCAGAAAGACAGTAAACTATAGAAATGCCACTCTCTGGGCACATGGTAATAGCTTACTCATGACAATCTCTCAACATAAAGCACATACATTATGATGAACATAGAAATCATCTGTATGTGTAATTCGTCCTATCCCAGAGGTCATTTTCTTTGTGTGTGGATTCCACATTAATATGTTATAATAAAATTATGTGATTATACATTGCCAATTGATATTTTCAGTATAACGTTATATATGCATTTTATAGAAAAATCCCCCACAGAAATCACCTAATCAGTACTGCATTAAGTAAAATGAGGTATGCCAGTGTGGGAATTTTACAGACACTGGAATGGAACGGCTGCCATACATGTAGAGATGCTGATTTAAGAACAATTAGGAGTGGTCTCTTATTTTTTTTCCAGAGCTGTATGTACCATTGGTAAAGAAAACATGAGTGAGCAGGCAAACACATGTCTTTTATTTCTTATGGGAATCACATTACACTTTAGGTCATAACAGAATGGCACAATCATAAAACAAAACATGGCAACAAAGAAAAAAATGAACTGACCCCTGTTCAAAAGTCTGCATACACTTAGTTCTTATTCATTCTGTGTATTGCCCCCTTTAGTGTCAACGGCAGCATGCAGTCTTTAGTAATAGTTGTCTATGAGGTCCTGAATTCTTGGTATAGCAGCCCATTCAACTTGACAAAATCCCTCCAGGTCATGCAAAGTCTTAGGTCATCTTTCATGAACCGCATGTTTGAGATCTCCAACCATGCAGCTCATTTTTGTTCAAATATCGTCACGATGTGCTCCTTGAAACAACCACACCGTCTTTCTCCAGAGCAGCCTGTATTTCTCCTGAGGTTACGAGTGGTATCAAGAGATCCCTGAATTTTCCATTTCTTAATAAGTTATTGAACAGTACTGACTGGTATTTGCAAGGCTTTGGATATGTTTTTATATCCTTTTCCATCTTTCTAAAGTTCTATGACATTGTTACACAGGTCTTTTGACAGTACTTTTCTGCTCCCCGTGGCTCAGTATCTAGGCTGCTCAGTGCATCCATGTGAGTGCTAACAAACTCATTGACTGTTTATACACAGACACAAATTGCAGTTGAAAAGCCACAGATGTGAGAAATTCACTTTTAATTGTCATTTTTCACCCGAGTGTGTCTGCAACAAGTTAGAACATTCAGGGGTATGTAAACTTTTGATCAGGGCCATTTGAGTGATTTCTGTTATCATGATTTAAAAGGATCCAAGCAACTATGTTATAATAAATGGCTCCATATGATCACTATCATAAAATAGAAGACATGTTTTTTGCATGATCAGTCATATTTTGAATATCGTATGCAAACATATTGTCATAATGTCCGGTGTAGGAGGACAGATTGGCAGAGGCAGAACGGCTGTTTTGGAAATAATCCATATGTTTTAATTAAAAGGAACAAAGTAACAAAGGAAAACTCAAAACAGACACAATGACCGGGTGACAAGTATAGCCTTCGGCTAACAACCAAAATGAACCACACGACCGTGTGGAAACATTGAACATAAATAGGTTCCCCAATTGGAGGCAATAATAAACACCTGCCTCCAATTGGGGAAACCAAAGCCCATAGAGGTGGCCAGAGTCACCTCTTTTGGCCATGTCCTGACTATGGCCCCAGCCAGTGCAAAGATGGCTAGGGGCATAGC
>JACXGJ010001337.1:10172-35332 GCA_016801105.1 Esox niger | reverse complement strand
AGCATAACTGCAGTAGGCTTTTATGCCAGTATTTGCTACCGATTGGGAACCCGCCTCACACAATAACATCATGCCAATTTGCACAACTGAGCTGAACCTCAAATCACATACTTGTTGTTAAATTGACTCACCTGAAATGTTTACTACCCTGGCAATAGATGACGCTGTTTTCATCTGACCCCATCATTTTATGTTTGTATTTTTGCGCCAAAAATAGCTTATAAGGCAAAAGTGTGATACATATGGCACAACAACGTTCGTTTATGGCACAACAACATTCGTTTATGGCTCAACAACATTTGTTTATTCCTTCACACCTGAATTACATGGACGTAATACTGATCGTAATTGAATAAGGACCACTGAGTAAACAATTTTTAGATACATTTGAATATTGACAAACGATGTCTTGCAAAATTAACGAATTTATTGACACAGACTGCTATGTTGAGCATATACAAAATACATGGTGAGGTCAGCCTTGTGAACAATGTACTGACGATAGCCTGTAATAATGGTTCTTTACCAGAAGAGGGCGAAATCACGCCACAGGTTATTATCAGTTTTATCCTAGCTTGCCTTGGAAAACCTGTTCATACATGTTATCACATTTTGCATGTGAAGCCAGCCTTTTTAGATACTATGAATTTGTAAAGTAGTTGTAATATATCATTGATAGCTTAAAGATTACAGACAGGTCTTCATTTTGACTGTGGATTCAAGAATGAAAAGTACAATCCTTCAAAACGTACAAACGCTTGACCCCCTCATTAAATAATGCACAGCCTGCTGCCAACTTCATGTGGCAAAGCAGATGAAATAAACATACAAATATTGCCAATAATATATATCCTATAAATATGATGTTAGGCAAGCGCAGTGTTTATCTCCAAGGTTTAAGATAAAGGTCACTTCTAATACAATTAATTCATTTAAACATATTGGCTGTAGGCAACATAGCTTTTGTACATTGCAAAGGGGGGAAAACTCATTGGAGTTTCAAACCATTGGCATAATCTACCACCATTCCACCAAACTCGGAACTTTACACAGAGATTTGACCAGTGAGTAGTACACAAATAAACTTGTTTACTTTGATGAATTCTACTTGCTGTTTCACTCAAGAATGGTGAGAACCCATCCACAAACAAGTGTTGGAACACATCCAACTATGTTCTATTATTTTAATGGCTGACCAACAATGCTGAATGTTCCCTGGCAAAATCACTGTCAGTTGGTTTTATTAGCATAAGGGTTAATGTGTGCCATCTTATCTAATCGTATACGTTACAATGAAGCGTTGTATCATGCGAGAGGAAATTATTTGAGTCACAGGAATCACTGAGACAGGCTGACATCATCACATTCTGCCAAAATAGAGTTTTATTAGTGTCCATCTGAATCTTGTGAATGAACATTTACTATAAAGTAGTGCTAGGTTCATAGTTGGTCACCTATCTTTTGAATGCACTGATAAACTGAAGACTCCAACCCATGGACCTCACCAGACGTCTGGTTCTTTGGACACACACCTTGCACAGAAGCCGTCTTCAGTTCCAGCCTGTTTCTCTGCCTATTCGCCTTAAGTCTTTTCTTCGGCATGCTAAAAAGGATTTAGATCAGGTGATTGCCTTGGTCAGTGAACTATCTGGCCCTTTCAGCTTTTCAGTTTGCCAGCTTTGACCGTGTGTTTGGGGTCATTGTCTTGCCGCGTGACGGACTGCCGTCTAATGGGTTTAGAGGCATTTGGCTGTATGTGAGCAGACAATGTGTTTCTGTTCAAGCCATAACATTACCTCAACCATGAAAATATCCTTCAAATTAAAGCTGACAGTCTGAACGGTCTCAACCCCATAGTAATTCTATAACAGCAGAGCCAAAGTGCTGGAGGACAGATAACAACTGTCTCGATTACTTTGGAGTTCACTGTAGGTCCTAAATCTCCATATGAAATCAGCTATATAATCATAACACCACTTCCACAATATTCAGGGGATGTAAGCAGACAAGCCCTGTTTGAATAGTGCATTTTGCCCATAAGATGAAATCCTGCTACACTGGGTTTGATTAACATCTACTGTGGTGCGACTTGGAAACTGTACAGATGAAGAAAAACCCATCAGCAAACTGCCCAGTGATTCAATTCTTAATGTCTATTTCTGCACCTAATAGTAATTTACTCATGAAAAAGGGGGAGGCAACAGCACCCCAGCATCCATGCCACCATCTCCCCGTTTGACCCACCATGAAACATCAGGTGTCTGCACCCCCCAGAAACACACACAACCGCTTCTTATGTCCTCTCCCTTCACCCAAACCTCCCCCTGACAAACACTCAAACTCACACTCTCTTTTGAGGGCTTATTTATAACCAGTGGCACAAAATGGGCTGCAGAGTGTCACTGTGCTGTCTGGTGGTACAGTCATAGACTTAGTCACCAAAATTAGAAACCCCCTTTTTTCTATCTCCTTCACTCTCTCACACGCCCCTCTCGTTCTCTCCCTAACAGGCTGACAAGGCTGTGGTTAGATGATGTTCACTATGAAGGGGGCTACCGTTTGGGTGAAAGGGGTTGCCTCAGACATACTGTACTTGTAAATGAACTTTTGCCCCTGTAATGCCTGTAATGTTCAACTCAGAGACTCTTCTAAAGCCATATACAGTCACAGAATACCCTGTTATATCCGGTCCTGCCTACCCAATGTTACCATGACGCCAATCACACTACGCACGAGAGGCGAGAATGTGGTTAATTATAATAGGGAATTGATGCTATCTAGGAACCATACAAAAACTACGAGAATACAGAAACTAACAAGTTATTTAATGTATCAGAATCATCGAAATATGGTAGATGAATGGATAGATACACTTTTCTGGTAGAGGTCGGAAAAGATAACATTAAATTGCATGCAAACTGTTAATGGAATTTTTGTCATAGAAAACCCACCAAATGATTTTTTAATCAGAAACATTCACAGAGAGGAAGATAAAGGACGACAAATCACAATAACAACTTACCCTTCCCAATCCCCTTTAGTAATTTCACTTAAGCTTATCACTTAATAAAATGTTGAACAAAAAGAAGAAAAAAGCCCAAAAGAAATACATGGATAGGAAGCACACACATTAAGATAAGCAATCACACTTAACGTTGAAAACCTCTTCTTTCAGACATGTGAACTTTCTTATAGGCACTAATGTTTCTACGGTAGTTTTGCTCTGCAAGGCATTCCATTAGTATGGGGCTTGATAAGTACAAGTAGTCCTGCCTTATTTAGAATAGGCCCTATGTGTCTCTAGCTAGTCTTGTGCGCTCGTCTGTTTGGATCTGTTTATGATTTTTATTATCTTATCCACTTAAATGTTGCTGGGTTGGCAAAGCAGACAAAGAGCTTTTTGCATAAGCATAAAAGGGAAACATCTTGAAAGCTATCTTCCTTAAGGACATATACATGACCATAGGTATATAAGCTGCATGGAGGGGCAGAGACACTTTGGCATTGCCTATATTTAATTTAGCAAAGGCCTGCACTAAGAGTAATTACGTCTATCAGGAGAGGATACTCCACAACCTGTAAAAGTTCAAAAGAAGCCGAACAGAGTTTGTCCAGAACCAGCGCCAAGTGAAGCATGACCATGGTGTTGCTCTGTCAAGCTGTCCACAGCTCAGTGACCTTGTCTTTTGTGAATGTTAGAGTGTGTTGGTCCCATTAAAGGAGAACAAAGCTCTCCCCTTCTACATATGGACATGACATTGGGGTTCTGGAGTCCGGTTTTAGACCCAACATAATTCACTGAGATGGAGTCATGCAGTTATTCTCTGAAACCCACAGATGGACCTTGGGAGAGGACTGAGATTCAAACTGACACTTGTTTGAGTGACTCCGCGACTACCAGACAATCGCCCAGAAAGTCCAGAATCTATTACATTTCTATTCCCCTGCCACGTTTGGTGGTGAGATCATGGGCTGACTCAATAATCGTGCTGAGCTAACAAAATGTATAACAAGAAACCAGCATGAGATATCTCTTGCTCTATCTGTTCCTCTCCGACTCATTCTTTTGGTCTCCCACTTGCTCCGCATAACGCTCATTCATTTCTCGTCAAGGGACACCCTCTGTGGGCTCGGTAGTAGATGTTTCTTATCTGATATAGTCAGGGACTTCCTATATACACACACATTCAAAAACTCTTGATTAAGTCTACTACGTCTCTGGTTGGAAACGCTAAGAAAAGGGTGACATTTGGATTGATCTGTGTGGGGGAAAGGCTGAAGGTCAAACGGGGTTGTATCTCAGACATAATCGTGAATTAATCGTTGCTAATGCAGTATGTGTTATCTGCATGTCAGGCAATCCGACAGCCATATATGGTCACAGTGTTAATCATAGCTGATGTCACAGAACACCCTGTTACTACGGGACCTGCCCACGCGCCACTACCATGACGCTAGATACACCAGGTTATGAGAGAAACATGCTTCATGATGAGGAAAATTAACCACTGATGCTATCTAGGAAATAATCACACCCAAATCTACCAGAATACACAGATACTGAACTATAGTATAACTTCACAATATCACTGTATTGTCAACAAATATGTAAACTGTCAAAGCAATTGAAAAATTAATGGACCAAGTATTTATTATGGAACTTATTTTTTATGAGCTGGCTGTTTTTAAGGACTTCTGTTTAATTTCTTATCAGTCAGAAACATATTCACAGAAAGGGGCTTGACCAACGGAGAAAGACAGGCAGGCAATTCTAACTTCCCCTTCTGCAATTCTCCACTTCAATCACTTCACAAAGTGCTGTGATGGTTCCATGTTTCAGACGTTAAAATAGAAACATTCTATGTATCAAATTTTGTGCACATCCATGTTAGTGAGCAGTAATCCATCTGACAGGTGTGGCGTATCAAGAAGCTAATTAAACAGCATGAACATTAAACTGAGGCACCTCGTGCAGGGGAGCATAAAATGCCATTCTAAAATGGGAAATATGATCACACAACACAAAATCGACAGGCAGTCTCCCAACTGCAGAGCATTGTAACCACACCAGCATATCAACGAGAGGCAGCATGTGAGACTGGGGAAGCACCTGTCTGGGCCCCTGACCATCAGCACCAGCTCCCCTCAAGGCTGTGTCCGGTCCCCCCGACTCTTCTCCCTGCACACCAACTGCTGCACCTCCAGTCACTGCTCTGTCAAGCTCCTGAAGTTTGCAGATGACTCCACCCTCATCGGATCTGATAGAGACCTACAGGTCATGAACATGCTCTCTGGGCCAAACTGACTATAGCCCACTCCCCACATACACGCAAACAACCCTCAATTTACATATGTTTTTGTAATTTATTAATGATCAGTCTACTGCTTTTATGCTCAGTCCACTATTCTTATTTGTTTTAATTTCTCTTACATAAATTGCAGCACCAACAAACCAGAGCCAGTTTATTGTGAAACTACTAACAGTAAAACTCTTTCTGATTCTGATCAGACCCAGACCTCATCAACTGAGACCAAGATGGCTGAATATAGACAGCAAATAAGGAACAGAAATCAAGGCCACATTTTATTATAAAGAATACATTGTTATAATGTTTTAATGAAATGATCTAAACACAGGTGTTATATTGTAATGTTATTCATGTTACAAATATCACTACTGTTATTCAACTGGCGAGATAGATAAGTACAGCACATGATACAGTGTATACATCAATATACAAAATGTGTTCTTCAATTGAAATGGATGTGCGCACAACACAGTATTGGTCATCTCTTTGGATGTACTCTATATGAAACTGAAGACCAAACTGGTACAAGACCAATGATTATAAACATTAGTAGAACATTCTGTTGTAACTTGCATTGCAATTACTCTAATTCACTTATATTCCACAGGAACAAACACAAAGTTCATTTTAAGAACTTCACATTTCAAACAATGTACTAATTTGTAATTTATTTTACAAACCACACTGTCAGAAAAAGACCCACAAGACTCCTATAGGACCCATTTAGATTCATTTCTTTGAGAAACAAACTTTTAAAACATGCAAGCCTATCATGTACCTAAAAACATTCCACAATATATTCCACTGCCACCCAATGAAACAGAGTTACTAAGTAACCCATCTCTTACAAACACAGAGCAGTTAAATTACTGAGAGATGCTAGCAAAGGCAATTACAGATTCCTGTTTCCAGACATCGATCCATTCCTGTTATCATTCCAGGCCAATGATGCATAGGCCATTAACCAACGCTATCAACCCACCCATTCTTCTGGTGGACTTCAACAAATCTACACTCATCATATATGAAAGTTCAGCAGGTCCACACTGGGGTTAAAGAGCTCAGTTCCCCTCTCCAGAACCCTCCTTCAGTGGTCATAGGTCACACTAAAAGCTGCACTAATGGTTTAGGGTTAGCCATACTCCGTAGCAGGTGGACCCCTTATGAGGTTATAATAACCGGCAATGGCACCCAGATCAATATACAGGGATCCTTTCCTCCTGTGTCCAGAGTCCTCGGGCTCAGAGTACAGAGACGATTCTGCAAAACAAAAGGAGTCGTGGCATTAGCACACGCTGTCGCAATGTTTCATGCAGTCACTAGCGTATAGGCAGAGGATCGTCTGCCCGTGTGTACAGTCAACATGTCATCAGCCTGGCACCACAGCAGGGGTCATTAACGTGATAAAGTCCCCACCCGGAGTGTTGTCCGGCTGCTGGCTGTGCTGTCTCAATAGGGGATGAGAGGCCTCCACCAGGGCCGAGTCCAGGCTCCAGCAGCGAGGTTGTTCCTCTCTGGGCGGGTTGATGGCCTCGTCCCTCAGGAGCTCAGACGCCGAGCTCCGCTGGGCCGGGTTCTTCTCCAGGGCTCGTCCCAGGAATGACCTCATGGCGACGCTGCAGTCCTCCGCTATGTCCTCCAGGGGCGGAGCCTGCTTGTGGATCTGAGGGGAGAGAGACAAAAGGTTAGAGACCAGTTTGCGACGTACACTGGCGTTGCGTCAGCGTTTCAACGAATGAGACAGCAGAATGCTTTGACGTTGTCCTGCATCGCATCTCTATTCGCAGTCACGTCCCGTGATACAGGTCATCGTGCAACATCAGACTTAGTGACTGGGTGCAAACAGTAGCTCTCTAAAGCACTTCCCTCTGACAGTGAAGAGTGAGTCATCCACCAAAGCAGAGGCTTGTGATACTTCAATAAGAGAAACAGGACTTCTTCAAATCAAGAACACGGTCATGGAAAAACAAGCGCTGCAAATAGAGACAGGCTATGTCCCCAATGGGTACACAAAGTGTGCTTTAGGGGGTAGGACGCCATTTGAGATGTAGACAGTGCCACGTTAACGGAACTATATCACATGACGTTGATTCTAAATCTGGTTTGCTAGAACCTAAGCCTATATTGTGGAAATCTAAATCGGTCATGAAAAGACATGGGCTCTTTTGGCAGGTGCAGCAAGACAGGTGAAAAGGAAATTCTAAGTCACATAGCGCATACAGCAGCAGGTTTATCATAAAAGGTTCATGGCATCCAAACTGACTGCAAGCCAAGCTGAATCAGCAAGTTTCAACGAATGCCTGGTCACAAGTGGGGGTTTTCCACCGTTCGAGTCGTGTGTTTTGACAGAGGAAAGCCTCCATGTTCTACGTTCACTCATCTACAGTATACGCCTCATCCGTCCATTTTAGTGGGAGTAGCGGTCGTCGATTGCGCTGGACGCCGATAGCGCTACTGTGGCACGGTTTTGACAGCTTTATGTTTGCCCGGCACGTGGTGAACTGTCGGGAGGTTCTTACTATGTAAAGGTAGGATGGGTAGGCGCTGCGTGGGTATCTCCTGACCCACGGTGGGCAGCCGGTCTGCATGTGGATGATGGTGGTACCAAGGCTGTAGATATCCGTCTTGGTGTTGTGTCCTCGGCACAGAACCACCTCCGGACTCATATACATCTGAGGAACAAAATGGTGTTACTCGCAGGTGTCATTTCAAGAAGAAAACATGTTTTTGGAAAGTACCCTGTCTTTTCACATTGAGCCATGGAGGCAATTATAATCAAAGCAATCTCTGAATGGAATAGGCAATGTGATTTAAAGATACAGCCTGAGAATAGTGATTATGCCTCTAGGAATAGTCAATACTCTAGGACCACTAAGCAGGGCTAACTTTAGGCTCTGGGTGTACTATAGCTGACAGAGTGTACCGCTGTCGGTGGACTGTGAAACAGTAAACACACCAGTGTCCTTCTGTCAACTGGAATTTCCAGCTACTAGGCTGTCCCCATGTTACCTAATGTCAGCTGCTCAACTCTAACGGGTAGCTGCCTGCTTGTACATTTGTTCCCTCCCCATTAGCACTTCTTGGTGTAAGTTTCTTGCCTCGGACTTTCCCACTTAACCAACTGGGTTAAAGGAAAACAGAGGGGTGGAGGAGGGAAATAGAATGAGCAGGATTAGGAGAGGGATGTTAGACCGACTAGAGCAATCGCTCTAGATGTTGTCAAATGTGGTTATGGTTGAAATGGAATGTGAAAATGTTATTGCTCAACATCTTTCAACTTATTGTTGGCTGGTAAATACTGCGTTATTTCAGATGACTGAAACCTATGCCCACACAAACCTATTGTCCACTGTTACAGATTTCTTCAGGTTTCATGTTTTTCTCAGCTCTTTTTAGAGACACTGTAAGGCAAGCAATGACACATTCTAATTAGATAATTTTCAAAGAAGCCCTCAGGCATCACCACCTCATTCTTGAACTAAAAACAGCTGTGATACCCTCTAGGATCCTGTCATATCAGAGGTCACCAGGTGTTAAGCTCAAGTCAACTGAAATTCCAGTTGAACCGGGGTCAGTTAAAAATGAACCCTGTATGTCACGTTCCAGATCTGAGGGAGTCTCTAGCGTCAAGAGAACCGACTGCAGTTGCTCACCTCTGTTCCCCGAAGGTCTCTAGGGATGTAAACCTCCCCCGTCATCTGTACTGTGAGTCCAAAGTCCACCAGCACTGCTTTGTCTGACATCAGGACTATGTTGCTGGCTGAAGGGGGGGGGGGCAGGGAGGAAAAAGGAAATTCAGCATATAAGCCATTGAGTTCAGCCTTGTCATAGCTAGGTAATCTGTACTAAAACTCAGTTGGATCTCAGAACCCTGGAACAATTTTAGTCTGTGCATGACAGACATGTTATTAGCCTGTCATGAGAGATGAGATTCAGAACTCCTTTCAGATTCAGTAGTTCTGCTTTCTTTTGCTAGTCTTTTTGTTGTACTGCACATACATTTGAGGAAGTGAGACGCAACAACATTTACACTGATGGTAAATTAAAGTTCAGATCAACCTACTCTCTTACCACTGAAATTGTTTTTAACATCCCTGTACAGAAGGTATTTTCTGACTGTTTGAATTTTTGGATCATAAAATATCATTCCCACCCAGCACAGCCAATAGAGGACTGGCCACCACCCAGTCAAGCTTTCCTTTTGATATCAGCTCAGGTTCCTTTTTAGGGAGTTTTTCCTCATAGCCACTATGCTTCTACATCAAATTGCTTGCCCTTTGGAGTCTTTGGTTAGGTATCAATATAAGCACTTTGTGCTGATGTGACAATGGCTTCATAAAATAAACGTATTGATTGCTAGGGCATGTTTATATCATGCACACCTGTCACTTTTACATTGCACTACGGTTGTCTAGTTATTATTATTGATGCGTTTTTGTATATTGTTATTATTGATTGTGCTATCTTCTTATTTTATATTACAATAACTGTTACTTTTTTAAACTTTTAACAGCAGTACTGGGAATAGGAAAACCAAGCATTTCATTGCAATAACATGTTTAAAATAAACCCTTTGAACTTGAAGTCTCTGGGTTTGACTGAGTTCATAGGAAAAAGAGAAGTGCAGATATAACTACTGAAGAAGCAATTTCACATATTTGGCACAGATTTTGATGGTTCCAGTAATAGGCAGGCTTCTACCAAACCTCCTTCCCCCCGATCCCTTAACACACTGAGTTACATAGTTTGGATTGTGTCGCAAATAGCACCCTATAACCCATATGCCAGGCTAATGTTGACCAGAGGCTTCTGGGTATGACAAGGGGAGTAGAGTGCCGTATGGGATGCACCCTTTGACTGCTGGACAGGAAGAGCACAGAACCACAGCGTGGTCAGGAAGTTACAAAGCTGCCCGATGTCTCCGTAACTCACTGACATAACTCATTCGTTTCTTCTAAGGCTTTGTACAGCTAGACTTAAGCCTGCTGCAAGGAGAGAGGGGCAGTCTGGAATTTCCAGACGCTACAGCCTTTAATCTTCAGCCAAGCCCTGACAGACTGAACCAAACTGTATTTACCAATGCATGAAAACACTTTTACCTGTGGTCAACTTAAAAGACGATGTTTATATTAACACCCTTAAATGTGTTTTCAACACTACACTTATTGAACAATCGTTAGGTTTATATGAAGCAGCACAGGACTTCATATAATGCGTTACGGTTCACTTTATCTCACCATTGGGTATCAGGACCTAAATCTCATATTCGCTGGTCCTTCACTACATTTATGTCAGTCTATCTCACTAACTGACTTCAGACCCAGCCAAGCAATCTAATCTCATTTGAACATACAGTATTCCAGCAATCTCAGTAGTTATATCGTGCACTCCTGACCAGAGCACTGATAGGTCACTGTCAATTGAACTGCGTTCAATAAGCGATAGGGTGTAATTAAAGATGTAAACTGTAACATCCTAACTACCAACTACCTGTTTTACTTAATTAACATCTGCAAAACCACAACTTCCTGCTGCCTTCTTGCAAGGGCTCAGATGAAATACCTGAGAAAGTCTGGCCCTTATCTTGAAGGGACAAAATGTTTTTCGTAAATAGGGAGCTCTGTGGTTTCTTCAAGTGAATCTACGGCTGATTTTGCTTTGAAGGATTGGCAATAGATGCAGTCTACTCTAGGGTTTCCTGTTCTAGTTATGTTTGAAAGAAACTGGATTATCACAGTCATCGTAGGTCTCAGAAATACCAGACTAAACCCATTACTGATTTGAACATGAGTTATGTTTCTAAACCTGGCCTATTTGTTCTCTTGTGCTTCTATTTGTTTGTTTTTGTTTCTAATTTGGGGTCTTTTGATACTCACGTTTAATGTCGTGGTGGATGACACTGTGAGAGTGTAGATACTCCAGGCCTCTGAGGACCTGCTTCGTGACCCAGATGATCTCAAACTCCCTCATGGGGCCACAACTGTCCAGTTTTTCCAGAACCGAGCCTCCCTCGCCAGCCTCCATGAACAGGTGAACGTTCTGGTCCCAAAGAAGAGCACCATAGAGCTCTGCAATGTTCTCATGGTGGAACCGAGCCTGAATCTCCACATCGGCTGGTTTGAAATGCTCCATGGGGATCTAGGAGCATGGATGAAAAAAGGAAGCACATTCAGTACACTTTGTACAAACATAGACGTACTCCTAAAGATATTTAGACATGTATAGTTTTAGGTCGGAAAAGGTCTCTGAACTATCAATTTTCTTCTCGGATGTTTCCAGAAATCCTGGTCAGAGCTGGATTTTGAGCTAATCCCCATTTGATTCTGGGTATTTCCTCAACCAGGATTTCAGGAAAACTGGGGAAATCATTGAAAGGTCCCGGAACTTTCCAACCCTACAATTATACTATGTCTACTATGCAAAGTATCTAGAACATCATTAGTATGTAAACATTTCCACTTGCTATGGAATAACCATATCACATACATTTGTAAAAACTGTGGTCTGAAAAAATATCAATGCTTTCCCCATGAAAACCAAGATATGAAAAGCTAATGAAAATGGAAATGTTTTAAGTGGAATCCTCCATAAAGAATTTGAATGGCTGTTCACTTGATTTGTTTTTCTCTAAACCCAGAGCTGTTACTCTGGGGGGTTTCTGATGAGTTTCCTGTAGGGTAAATGCTTTCTGTTTCTATCTGCAATACTAGTTGTGTTTCAGATAATTTAATTTTTCTTCTACACGGTGTTACTTTGTTTCTGATGTTTTATGTCATGTTTTAAAGTGTTTGGTTACTTAACTTGACTCTACTGATGGCCCACTGCTTTGATACAGATTAGTGCCAATAAACTGTGAAAACAAAACTTACTGACAGAAATCTTTCATAACACATATCACGTCCAACACTCGGCAAACATTCAAGACATTCCATCACGGGGGAGGGGGAGGAGTTCATTGACTCACCAGTTTGCAGGCCATTCTCTTCCTGGTTACAGTATCCTGGGCTAGGTGGACTTTCCCAAAGGAGCCTTTTGGAACATGGCCACCTGAGCCTGGAGATTTGTAAGTCCACACCCATGGAAACAGAAGCACATCCAAATCAACGCGATATCGGCCCTTCTTCAGCACCATGTGTTTCTGCAAAACAGGACCAAAGCACAGAGTTAGAGACGCTTCACAGTAAACACTGTAAACCTAATACAATACACGTATGCTATCATTTTAACCTTAAACAAGAGACAGGCAGAAAAAAAGACTTACACATGCACTGCCATATTTAACAATACAGTGAGCAAAGAACGCGCACTCACAGGAGTAAGTTATGTCTCACCTTGTTCAGTAAAACCCCCATCTCATCTGGAAGGTGTTGCAGAGCTTCTGGCTGCATGTTAGAGATCAGATTGACGAAAGATAGCAAGTCCGCCACTGTCCCGTACCTGACCCTATCGCCTACACTCCCTTGCTCTGTGCCTTCTGCGGTCTGCTCCGTGCCTTCATCCCCTGAATCATCCAAAGTCTCCTCGTTTTCATCCATCTCTTCCTGAGAGAGGCCTTCCTCAAATAGCACTTCAGTCTCTTCTTCCTCTTCCTCAGAGTGGTAGAGATTCTCAACAGCATCAATGATATCCTCTATGTTCATGTGAGCCAGTAGCAGCTCTAGTCCAGCATTTTCATATTTGTAATCCATTTTGATGATCAGTTTCTGAAAAAAAATGTATGGCTAGTTTTAGATTAACCAGGCAGTGGGGATTCTAAGAATGACCAAACTATATAGCATCCATAGCAAAACATGTTTTCCTTGCAAATGAAGGGAATTTCAAAGACAATGTGGAGCCCCCTGATTAAAGTGCACCATAACTGTATGGCACACCATCTCTTATAAAGAAAAGATAAAATTGTAAAACATATTGCATGCTAAACTATTGTTCTTAAACACAGTATGCAGAGTGCATCCATCATAGCTGTACGTAATCTTAGTAACAACTGACTGGCGTTAACGGGACACAGCATTGAAGTGTCCCGTTGAAGCAAAATACTAAACAAAAATTAAGTAAACACCATTTCAATAAGTTGGCTGTCGATACATGTAATACAATATTATGTGCTTACCTGAGTTTTTGTAATCTAGAATCTTACTTCATTCTCGCGTCCGACACCAGTCGAGTCTAGCGCACACTGAAGAATGTCGCGGAGCACACTCCAGCTAGGAAGTATCTAGTACACAAGAGGAAGTCCATACAGTCTGTGCGTAGGTGTTTTGTGTATATGAAAAACATCGAATAGTGTCTTCCCATGTCACTGAAAACCCGTCCTATTGACATAGTTAATTTAGTTTCGTTTTTCCTTTTCATATTAAGTTTCCCCCCTTAGATTTGATTTTCATACACAAATGAATTGAAATTAAGGAAGTTAATTAGAGGACTTGCTGTTCATCAAATTCCATGGAATAGGCTGGCTCTCGTTTTTCTCCCAAACCTCAAAACTGCACGTATGCGACAAAATTATAAAAAATCTATCTTGCAATATCCCCTAAATGTTGCCAACGTTTAAACGTTTTAATGAGAACTGAGATAGCAAACCGTGATGCACATTGTTACGATATTTGTTTTGTATGTTACATCATGCTCTCATGCACATAGAAGTCTTGTTTTGCAAATATTGTAAATGCGTAATATTCCTGTTTGACGCTAACTGATCATATTTTGTCAGCTTTCGCATGCCGTCGAACAGCATCCTACGCATGCGCATTTACGTCTAACTGTCGCTACAATGGCGGCTTCCATTGCAGTGGTTGTGTTGCATATGAGGGGCAGAGGCTGTTTCTCAAAATGCTTTTCAAAATTAGACTCCTGTTTTCCAAGAAAGCTTGGAATTAGTACTGCTGCAACAAAGACCGATACAACCAATAAGAAAGATGAATTCGGTAGGTTTCTCATCCTCTGACCACATAGATTATAGTAACATGTCGGGCTAATTACGTTTTCTATAAATCAGATAGCCAACTATCCATAAATGGTATAGCTGACATTTGTCCCAATAATGTAATTTTAAGTTTTTACATCCAACGCAAACTCCCACTTCATGTTGTTAGAGACATTGCCAAATTAGCCAAAAATTGACACGCCATGAATCGATGTAATTTCCGATAGAATGAACAACAACGTTCAATGGTTATTTTAACGTCTTCACGAATTGCAATTCTGTTTTCATGTTTTTAAGAACCAAAGGGTGCAGTAAAATCTTTTTATACAGTCCAAGAGGAGAGGATAGAGCAGGCTGAGAGGTCTGTCCTTATCAGCTGCCCCTCTAAAACCAACGAAAAGAAGTTCCTGAAGTATCTATCACGACATGGAGATATCAACAATTGCTTTTTTTATGAAAGCTATGTAAGTTTTTCAGTTCTGTCAGTATGGCGAGTAATGTAGGTTAGCGCCTATCATTTCTGATACTTTTACATTTTCAAAGTGCTGTTTTTATTTTGCCTTGGTATTAGTCCGAGCTTATCCAGAACTAAGCAAAAATACATTCCCTTAAATAATGTTTGTAATGGAGGCATTTCTATGTGATTCAATCTGGTGTATGTTGGATGAACATTGACGAAGAGCTGATTTTGTGGTCATTGCTGTTTTTTGTATTTCAGGGAACCTATGCTGTTGTAGAGTTTGCCCACAAGGAAAGCCTCTCATCACTACATCAAGGCAGTGCAATCCCAAGTGTGAACCATGAGGCTGCAGTGCCTTTCAAGTCCAGACTACTCACCCTCAGAAACACTGGCTCGGTGGACCACTCAAGTGGCCATTCTGCCCCTCTGTGCCAACCACAGACCGCTATCCCCATGAACGACCTTATACTGAGACTGTCCAGCGAGAGCACTGTAAGTATGCATGGACCAGTTTCTAAATAATGTCTCTCTTTTTTTGTCCCCATGCAGTGGTTAGCTTTCTACGCAGCAGTTGCATGTTTGAGCCGGCGTGGGTTTGAATCTGGTCGAACGCCCTTTGGCATCATCTCCCCTATCTTCTGTGTTTTTCCTAAACTCTTTTAGTTCTTCAGTACAAACAATATATGGCCTAAAAAATTGCCGACAAAATTCTGAAAAATACATGAACAGGATTGAGTGTATTAAATAGGATGTTTGACAGAATTACATTACTCTTAGAGACAATCTAGGTTTGGTTTCTCAGACACAGTTTATCCATACAACTACAAAAAACGAAGATTGGTCTATGCAATCTGAAGGAAATGTTTTAATCCATGGTTAGTTTAAATGCATGCAAGGAAAAAGACAGTATATTTAACAGTATATATATTTTTTAAATATACTGTTGCATGGCTCTTTGGTCTACTGTTTTTAGCAGAGAGGAAGATGCCACGATCAAGTTAATGTTTGTGTTAAATGGCGTTTACCTAAAAAGATGGCTTGCTTTTGTTTCAATATTACAGTTTCAATAACAACACTGTAAGGACTTCACTCGTTTCAGTAACACATTTGCCTCCCTTTTTCCTTTATCTTAGATTGACCAACAGATATCCTCCCTTACAGAGATGCACCAGCTGACAGAAGAGAACGTTTGTCTGCGCTACCTGGTGTGCTCTTTGCTGAAGGACATAGCTGCTGCGTATTTCCCAGAATGCAAAGTCCGTCCCTTTGGTTCGTCTGTGAATGGCTTCGGGAAGCTGGGCTGTGACCTGGACATGTTCTTGGATCTGGATGGCATCAGTGGGAGGAATCTGAAGAAGGTACAAGATGAGGTTGGAGGGAATGACTATGGTCACTGTTGGTAGAGCAAGCCATAGCAGTTTAGTCTGGCACAGGAAACCCTAAATTAGTTTTGTTTTTGAACATATCAGAGGGCCTTGTTTATAAATACCGCGTGAATTCGATTTACGAACGGAATGTTTTGCGTGTAAATATATAAAATTTATAGAACAGTCGTACAAGCTACATTCCCACACTGGTAGGAGATTTTCTGGTAATTTCTTAAAATATATTTAAAACATGGATTTTCCAAAATGAACCAGCCTATGTTTTGAAAGCAGTTCCGTTATTCCTCAGCCTACCACAGTGTGTATGCTAGCAGCTGGGTGTAAATATAACTCATTTTCAAGCGAATAGTCCGATTGCTAAATCTCATACGGCATGGAATCGGTCACATGGTTTACAGATTTGTGATAACACAATATTGATAACTGGAGGCCCAGGTAGAAACCAAATTATTTTTTGTTATTGGGGCAATAAGTGGGTTAGTGTTAGAGCATCAGACCAGGTACCATTAGGTTTCTAGTTAGTTGGCAAGATGAAAGGTCAGACCTTCTGTGGTTGGATGCTTGAAACGGCAGCATCCCGCACCTCTTCATTTCAGAGGTAACTGCAATAGATCAAAGAATAGAGATGTTTCCGCTACATTTGTACTTTGGCTGTGGTTACCTTTTTTCAAGTACACAATAGGATATTGAGCCCCTAGTTAAATCATCTTGAGCTACGGAACACATGTTGGGGAAGACAGGGAACTTCTGTTGTGCATGTCTTTTAATGGACAAGCCATGTAGAAGGCCTTTTGCAGTGTTATGATCTTCATCGCGTGTCAGGAAAGTGTGAACCTTTCACATAAGCCGTTGGCAAAGCTCGTCAAAATTCCACCTTTATGCCAGTGTTTCTACATTTCATTCCGACTTGTACATTTCTTTATTACATTAAAATATGTGATTGTTAGTGTCGTTTTTACACTGACGTAAATAACTTTTTGCATGCTGGTTATGTTAGCCTTTGCATTTCAGTCCTATGTTCATCAAATAAGCACATGGTTAAATAACAGGCCCTATCTAAACAGCTTAAAGCAGGGTTCTCCTTGGAGTACCAGACAAAGAGGTCTGGATCGGAGCGTGCGGTGACCCAGAGCATCCTGTCTGTGATTGGGGAATGTGTGGACCAGTTTGGGCCCGGCTGTGTTGGGGTGCAGAAGATCCTACAGGCTCGTTGTCCGCTGGTCCGCTTTGCACACCAGCCGTCAGGGTTCCAGTGTGACCTCACAGCCAACAATAGGTAACACACACACACACACACACACACACACACACACAGGAACACATAGCTGAGTTACTCCATTCACCCTCCGAATTGTAAATGAACACTGCTTAGCAATGAACTGTCCTTTAAGTTTCTCACTTTATTATTCAGTCACCGACTGTTGAAATTTAGAGAATCGTCGATTCTGAAAAAGATATCTTGTACGTTGTACTTTTGGCCTGCACAAAGGCTTTCTTTGATCTGAGCTGCTTATCAGAATGCATTTCATATAAATATGAGACATTCTGAAAATGGTTGTCATCCGTGTCTGTAATTAATTATGTTGACGGTGTTCTGCCGGATATGAGTTTTACATACATTTATTCTGTGTCAATTTAAGGTACCAACCAAATAGACCAAAGAAAACATGACTAATGTCCTGAGGGGAGTTCAGGTACATGAACAGAATTTATATATAAAGAATATAAAGAAAGCATATAAAGACCTTGTTTTTAGTGTTCTTTCTATTATAACCATGTATTGCGAAATGTGTCCTTATGGCTTGAGCAAGATGCTTCACTGGCAAGATCTAAGACTAGAAGTTCCCCACCCTGACACTTGTTTCTACTATAGTGAAACATGAGTCCCATTGCTACCCAGTGCGTTTTCAGTCCAGCGGAGACAACCCGCCTATTTAAATATTCCTCATTATTGCAGAATTATGTCGGCATTGTTGTATTTAGGTGTTTTTGATGTTCATCTTTACATGGAATTAATAGTCAGTTTTCAAACGTCAGCTGCTGCTTGTCATTTTGTACCAGCGAAGACTAGCAGAGGTCTCAGTTCTGTGGTGCTCATCAAAACATTCTGCCATTGGTCAAAACCAAACAGAAACTGGTATTTTAAATCTGGTTATCCTGAAACTGTCAGGCACACGAGGGGAGACAGTTGGGGGAAAAGTGTCAGGAAGTGCGGGCGAGAGACTTGTCTCACTGTGCTTGTTGCCTGAAACTGAACAAGAGAGAAGAGTTAACACTAAAGAAGGAGGTAGCTTGCTGAGTTCCACTTCCTCTTGGCTTGGAATAAGGGTTACTGTTGTCCCTAGGGGATGGAAAGGTAGCCTGACAGGGAAGTAGCCTGACAGGGAAGTAGCCAGATACTAACACAATGTAGCACGCATTAGAAGAATGCCTGAAACCAGGTCTCACACAATGTGACCTTGACAAATGTGGGAGGTTCTATTCTTCACTGTCCAACCAATACAGCAGATCTGGAGGAGGGATTAAGAAGTGGAAATTGCATTGCAGGCTCTATACCTCCCTTGAAAACCGGAACTTGTGCTTGGGATGGACATTACCCAAATCCACACCTGCTGATGTTTAGAAACAAACCCAACTACATCTGTGTTTAGAGATCTGACTCTGGGTGGGACAAATTGGGGTTTCTTGATGCTTATGTTTGAGAATTAAAAACGGAATATGGTTTCATAGCATTTCTTTTATGAAATTCAATGTGAAACAACCTTTTGGACCAAGGTGTTGTGATAGAGAATAACAACATTCTTTTGGTTGATGTTTTCACTTTCTCTCTGCTGTCTGACTTTTTTAGTAGCTCTTTAAATTGAGTTGTTTTGTAATGGATATCTCAACAATGTATATCAGGGTTTATAAGCAATGTATATTAGGGCAAATTAGAAGCGGTCAGTTGATTGCGATTATTACATTAGGCCGATTACGATTAGTGGATGAAATATCAATCCCATTTTTATATATTAAACACTTTTCAAGGCCCCCATGATAAGTTACAGAAGGTTGTGTTATTCAGTTAAAATGTCCCAGAATGTATCAAGTCTGTTAGTCCTGTATGTTCTTGAGGCTTAAATTCATTGTGCATCATAATCATACAAAAACACAAAGTTATTCAAATGAAATTTTAAGACATATATAAGGAACCAATTTCAATTAGTTAAATGATTTTACATTTTTTGTCTAATTAAATCGGGTGTGCCAGGATGAGGCTCCAACAGAAATGACAGTGTTAAGAGAGATTTGGGAAACCATGGGCATGTAGAACCCTTGCTCTGTTCTGTCCAGTCTGCCTTAAACATCCTGCAATGTTGCACTTCCAGAGTTTTCCTGTCTGCGATTCTCTGCTGTGTCAGGGATACTTGAGAAATTAGAATTGGAATCCTATTGGTCAATTAACTGAAGAATTTATCATGCTCCGCCTAGCAGACTGTTGACCTGTCAGGTCTGCTGTGTCATGTTGTTACTAAGCTAACTGCAACAAAATATAGTTATTGTTGTGCTTCTACACAATTTATGCCAATGTCTGTTTTTTTGAGATGACACACTATTGTCTCACATATCCTGTTAGAGTGCTCTGCCTGTGCTGGAATTACCCACAAAACACTGCATTAACAATATGCATCTTCCGTAACCGTTGATATAGTTGAATACAATTCAAACTGAGTTTCCAATCTCCTCCAATCTATTACAGATAAGTGCATGATCTGTAACAGTATTTTTATGCCTGTTGTTCTGTATGTGTCCATAGGGTGGCGATGAAGAGCACTGAGCTGCTGTACTTGTGTGGAGGGCTGGACTGGCGGGTGCGATGCCTAGTGTTCAGTGTTCGGTGCTGGGCCCGGTCTCACAGTATCACCAGCTCGATACCTGGCGCCTGGATCACCAACTTCTCTCTTACTGTCATGGTCCTGTTCTTCCTGCAGAGGAGGACTGTTCCTATACTGCCCACTTTGGACTACCTCAAGGAACTTGCAGGTAGAGGCACCCGCTGGAACCACGCCCCTTGAACCCACCTCCGAGACCTAGCAGGTGGCTTCAAACAGAGCACTGAGCTGCAACATGCTAAAGTAGAATCAACAATAGAATGGCAGCGTTGCGTTACTTCAGAGCAGGCTGGTCGTGATCTGCTCGCTTGGACTCTAACACTTGGTAGTTTAATTCAGAAAAGTTAGTTTCAAGCAGGCAGCAAGGGGTCTCTGAAAGAGTGGTGAAATTGGGTTTATTAACTTCTGTTTATTGAATGTATTGATCGGTGATCTTCGTTGTCGACGCGTATCTGTGTTGTTGTAGTCCAGTCACGTGCCCCTGCTGAACTTGTCACCTTGGCTCTCAGGTAATTGCCTTTGAGAAGCGATATATCTCCCCTACCCCCCCTCTCCCTGCCCCTTGGCCCAGGCAGAGTCATGTAGTTTTTACAGCTCAGTAAAGGCCATAGCACTGTGGTAGAAGTCTTTGACCCTCCTAGCGCTGGTCATTTATTGAAACACACCGCTCTTTCCGCTGACCCTCTGCTGACATGGGTCAAGGAGAATGTGGTACCAAGGCTCTGATGGAGAGCCAGGTTTGATCAGCACTCTCTCTCCGCTCATCTCTTTCTTTTTCTGTCAAATGTTATTGTTTTTTTATTGCGTTGGATCACTTTCTCTCTTTTGCTATATTTATCCTCTGTCCTGTCTGCCTGTCTTCCTGAGTGACACCGTCCGTCTCTGCCTTATTTATGGACGTCATGGCTGTGACGCATGTCCATTTCCTCAGGGGTTTACACATTACGCCAAAAATACATTTCATTTGGTTTCTTGGCCCCATCAGCCGAACATGTTTAGGGTCATAAAATTCATATCTCTGTCTCCTGTCTGCCTCCAATCAGAATCACATTTTTCTTCATTAGTTTAATTGATTATCAGGTTGAAGATCAAGCCTTTGGCTTTTTCTTGCTGTTTCGTTGACTAGTCCCATTGTGCCAGGGCTAGTTAAACCCACGTGTGGCTTTTAGGAGGATGACGACATCGAATGTTGTCTGTAGGTTGGCTTCCATGCCTTTTTAAAATCTTCTAGTACAATTAGTCACCTGTTTATTTTAGAGACCTAACACAATAATCTGTGGGTATGTCTCTCTTCTACAAGGCCCTCTGGATAAGTGTGTCGTGGACGGAAATGACTGCACATTTGTCAGTGACGTCTCCAAAATACAACTGCAAGACAACGCCGAGACGTTAGGTGGGTCCACTAAGACAGAAGACCTGCCTGTTGTCTGTTAGTTCGTTTTTCCGCTGTAAAACAGCGTTCCTCAGCAACGTACCTCGGTGTTGTATTTATTAATCGTGTTTTTCTTCTTTTTAGAGCAACTGCTGCAGGAGTTCTTTGAGTTCTACGGGACGTTCGCGTTCAACCGCATGTCCATAAACATCAGAAAGGTAACACACACACACACATGCCATGTCATTCTATGTTCATTAGAGTAAAAGTGTAACACAGAAATGTTTTTTTTCTTAATTGAAACTCTTTTAACTGTACATGGCCGGTCCATTCAGAATGGGTTCCCGCAGCGCCTCCAACCCTGTGCCTAATTGCCATTGTTTCATGGTTGCAGAGACAATCAGAACCAGATTGTTGAGTTGGCTAACACAGCTGAATGTATTTCATTGGCTAGCCCTAGTCCCAGGGTTTAGAGCCAAAAGGGGAAACTGGTGGTGGTAAAATATGTGTTCGGCTGATGAGACGTGTGTGTGTGTATACACACACACACACACACACGCACACCCACACACAGTCAGCATTTTGAGGACATCCCTTGACGCCTGCTTAGACTGTGAGTAAAGTGTGTGATTCATAGGTCCTCCTCCCCAGTAAGCAGAAACACGTCGCCACATTGATTCCATTAAAGAAACATGCTCATTTAAATACCGTTAACCCGGTTTGTTTTTACATTTAGTTCCTTATTATGTGTAGACTGCGTGTCTCGAAGGTCACGTGTCCCAAATGGCCCCCTGTTCTCTATGCGATGCACCCATTTTGAGCGGTTCTGCAGGACTCCAGTAAGAAAATAGTGTAGGAAATACGTTGTCCAAAGGAAGAGTCGCCCATGGAAAATCTGGTTAGGACATTTGGCGATTTCAGGGTTGGGGATAGAATCAGGGTTAGGTTTAAGATTAGGAGTGCATATTTGGTTTAGATATAAGATTCTGATGTAGGATTAGGGTTTTGGGTTAGAGTTAAGGGTTAGTGGATATAAGAATTTTGAATAGGAATACATTTCTTTTCACCAATAGTCCATACATTATAGATGTGTGTGCGTGCGTGCGTGCATGCTTTTCCCCAGGGTCAGGGTTGTTGTATGGCAGTGAAGCCTAGTGGTCTTGGTCTCTGTAGTAGCATTTCACCAGTAGACCAACCTGCATCAATCATCTTTACGGTGTACTCCTTTCTATCTGTCGTCCTCCCTCTCATGTCGTCTGACTGATGGCTTTATGCTCCATGGTCACCCCATCCTTCTGTCCCGTGGAGCTGAAGGCTCTTTGTCTGTCCTTCGTCAAGCCCGGGTGTAGATGAGGTTTATTCAATGCTGGACCCGGGTTGAATTTGTATTTGATTAGGTTTCAAACAGTAGAGAAGCAATAGAAACAAATTAAAACAATTCAATCAGGCCAACGAAATCCGGTACAGCTAAAGCTTTTGAAATAAAACAAATGTGGTTCGACCCAATTCACACCCATTTTGACCTGTGCAATATTAATATTGTAAGGCCAGGGAATCTCCGCTGCTTCCGGCACCAATGAAACCGTCGGTCACTCATGCAGTACAGTCGCTTCTCCTTCCAATTTGATTCACTCTATGTTCGCAAGCTCTCCGCTCGGGCAAAAACTGTCAACCACTAGTCAACAACCGCTATGAAATATGAGAGTGCTGCTTGTTCTGGGTCCCGAATCCCCGCCCCTCCCATCCCCTACTTGTACTACGTTTGACCGCTGACTGACAAACACAGGGGTGCCGGTCTGTTGCTGCTGTCCCCTCCTCACGGACCTGTAACGCGGTGGGACTCTGCCGACGGCGGTGTCGGGGAGAGTCAGGTGTGTGCTTGTCGAGGCGCGCTCAACTTGTCCAGGCTGAGACACTTTCTCCCCAATGTGGCCTGTCCCAATGTCGTGCACTACGCAGGGGACAGGGTGCCATTTGAGACGCGGGTGTGAGTGCCAGCTTGGGGGGAGGTGGGGTGTACCAGACAGACAGACTGTTTTCTTCTGATTATTTTGCCAGGCTCAGGTGGCCTAGATAGACGCGTTGTGACCAATCAGACGGATGGACCACACGTAGAGCCCCGGTCTTGCATTCAGTCCTTAGTCTTTCTCACCCCGTCTCTCCCTCCGTCTCAGGGCCGAGAGCAGAACAAGTCGGACATGTCCCCGCTGCACATCCAGAACCCCTTTGACGCGGCGCTGAATGTCAGTAAGAATGTCAACGCGACCCAGCTGGAGCGCTTCGTGGTGCTGTGCCGCGAGAGCGCGTGGCTACTGCAGCAGCGCGAGTTCAACGCGCCGCCCGCCAGCGGAGCCGCCGGTGGGACCAAGGCCCCCTGGGGCCTGGCGGCGCTCCTCTCACCCTCGGTGTCCCAGGCGGCTGGGGTTAAGAGTCGCCGGGTTAAGAAGCGGGAGCCGGCCAGCGAGAGAATCAAGAGCCTGCTGGAGTCTCTGAAGAACCAGGGGGAGAAGGCAAAGAGCAATGGCACGGGGAAGAAGACTAGTGTCTGAGGGCATCGGACCAGGTGCATATTCACTGGTCTTCATCAGCGCCCATTTGGAATGCAAGTTTAAGAGTCTGTGTTTGTGCTCCGTCCTGCTCTCAGCCATCACCACTAGAGGGCAGTGCTGAGGTGAGGGCGGTGCTGAGATGAGTTGGGTGCGTTAAGCGGGTCCTATCATGGGTCCTCTATGGTAACGTGAACTCTCCTGACCAAAATATCCAAGCTGGCGCAATACAGAGATTGGCATGATTGTGTGTAGTGGGTGAGACCAGAAGTTTGTGACAAGATGGGACCTCTCCATGCCAACCGTGTACACAATGGAGACTTATTAACTTATAGTGCCGACTAAATCATTTTGTTCACTTGTATATCAAATGTATTCCTTTGTTGATATAATTATTATTGGATCAGTGTAATTAATGGACTTGGACTAGACTTTCAAGGTTTTATAACAAAATAAAAACGGAAAGAAAAGTGGTGGATAATTAACAGTCTGATATTTTAATGCCGGCTTAAACAATTACTGTGAGCTGTGCAAAAACAATGACATCCTACTGAAATGTTAGTCAAGGTTGTTCATTATTGGAGTCCTCCACACTGGTTGTCATCAAGTCAGCCTTGTGGAGAGTCAGTGCTGGGGTGTTGTTGGTCTGTCAAATGGATAGGCCTGTTCCATGCTTGTGATTGGACTGTCATGTTAAATACCAGGCATTTTCTCACTGTCTTTTTCCTTGGTGAAGACAGAGCTACAGGGACGGGACCGTAACTTTGTTTCCAGAATCTCCTCATAAAACTGCATTGCCAATTTGGAAGTAGGCATTTCAAAACCAAACTGTAATAAACTGCTTTAGGAACTCTCCAGAAGGTCAAGATCATTTTCAAAGAAATCCTGCCGTCCAAGCACTCTGAATGAGCCCTACTCACTGAAACGTTTGCCGTTAGGGAGTGTGTGCTTTTTCCAGTTACTGTCAGTTAATGCCTCATTTGGTTCTTCAAGCCATAATGGTACTACTGTGGAGCTTTGCGTGAGTGCATGTGTTTGAGGGAGCAAGACCGGGGGTGTGGTTCAGAGTGTCTGTCACAGGGAGAGCAAGGGGAAAAGGGGGAGAGCGTGTGTGGATGTGCAGCAGCCAGTCTCCCAGGAGACTGTTAAGAAGCGTGTGGTGGCCCCACAGCTGTTTTTCAGCTCTGTGCTGTGTGAGGTCAGGGGGTGAAGGGATCCAGTTTTAATGGTTCCTCCTTTCTGCCTCAGGGGTATAGTGACAGGAAGAAAAGTGGAGAAGACCCCCCCCCCCCC
>JACXGJ010001337.1:0-10072 GCA_016801105.1 Esox niger | reverse complement strand
CAACAAAGACATCCTGTACAGAGAGTTTGCTCGGTCAAGGTAATGTTATACCTTCACTCAGTCTGTGTTCACTAACTGATTGGTTCTTCCATAGCAGAGAGAAGTATCAAGCCCACCTGATTGACTCTGACCCCAGTGGCACCCTATTCACTTCGTACTGCAATGGTTATGACCAGAGACTTATAGCACCTGGCCAAAAGTAGTACACTTAATATGGTGCCATTTGGGACACCCACTCTCTCAGTGGAGAGGTACATCTGAGGAGGTTTTATTGGGTCCGACACTTCACCACGGGTGTGTTTGGCTAACCTGCTAGCACTGACCCCTGTCCTCCATGTGTTTGGCTCTTTATGAGCCAACTGGATGTAGGTCCAAGATGGAACACTCAGGGGAACTCAAGATGTTCTAGTGTTGTCAAACTCTGACTGGTTAAACTCTGAGGGGGTGATGCCTTGCTCTCCACTAAATCAACTTGGTTGTTTCTTGATTATACACACAATTCAGACTGAAGAACAGAACGTAACCAAATATATTTTCCTTGAGAGTACACACATGTATATATATTTTTTGGAATACAATAGAAATAGGACTGTTACTACTGTGGGTCTCCTAATGGCAGCATCACAGCCGTTTAAAGACTGTACATAACATCAGCAATCCAGGGTTTATAGCACACCACTGGTTTGAACCCATGTCTCGTTAGAATTTATGTTTCTTGGCTCCAAGCAGCTCCCCCTTCAGAGCTTTAAAGAATTTAAAAAGGAAGCTGGAGTGTTTTAAAAAAGCACTGAAGGGCTGGATAAAAATATAAGAAAAACAAGAAATTAAAATTATGCTGGCATACAGTTGGCTTTTCAAACCTTTTATTTTGCAAGGTTTAGGGGAATTTTTAACACCAAAATGCAATTTAGCGTTTTAAAACCTGCTGTGGAGTGGACCGCGAAGACCATTATTTTATTGCAATTTATTAAATTACCCCTATTTGGGTTAATAAAAACTCTTTCCAGAGGTGTCATTGTGTGTGCAAAATAGAACTCTATCACCTATATAGTGTACTACTTTTTACCAGCCGCTGTCCATAGGGTGAAAAGGACTGCACAATATATAAGAGATATGGTGCCATTTGGGACTCACAACATTAACTAAGAAAGACCTGAGCACAGAGGGCAAAGTAATCTCTAATCACTTCCACTGGTTCCATGAATTGTCCTGACATTTTTAGGAGCTATTACATCGGCTTGCTTTTGGCTCCCAGCCCTCCCGCTCAGTCTCCTGTGGCAGCAGGCTCAGGTCCCTTGAGGTTAGCAGTGTGCATATCTTTCCTCCCCTGTTGACCCAGCTTCATAGGGTCAGAAGGCTTCCACTTTGCCTGAATCCTCCCAGTCTAACAAAAACAAGCTATTACGCTTATACTGTTGTACCCCATCCACACCCAAATTAGGCATAACTGAGTATTGGCGACTGTCCCAATAATGGAAGAAATGTGTAAAGAGAAGGAAATGCCTGACTCTCCCTGAACGCTATCAACGTGGGTCATTGTTTCAGAGCAGGGATTGTGACGCTCTACTTCTTAATTGGTGTCTGGCGCAGAGATGGGTAATTCAAGTGAATGGTGGCACCGCGGTTGATTGCATGGCTGCTATCACCCACCAAGATTGGATGGCTGGGAATGCGGCCCGGTTCACTAGCCTACTGTCCAAGGCTTCGATTGGACGAACGGTCCGCGATGGGCGAGTGAGAATGTGGCCCATTCAGTAGGCACAGACAGTCCCATTGTATCAGAGATTCCCCATCCACGTCAGAATCAAAGACAACGGCATGAGTCCGTCACCACGGTAACACACCCTCCACAACATTTCGTGTATCCCAATCCCCCTATTTAGTGCACTTTTTTTCTGACCAAACGAGTGGGTGACCTTTTGGGAGGTAACATCATCATGCTCTCCTCCCTCTGGCTCTGTCCTCCTGGCTGAAAAGTGACCAGAGACGGACTGTCAATATGGTCAGCTCCTTGTTGGACAAGGGGAAGCTGACACAGCGTTCTGTCAGCACATCCTGTCTGTGGTAAAAAATCACTGTTGCTCGGGGTGAGGAATGGGACTGGTAGGTTGTCAGTGAACACCCTATTAAGTTGGTCCTCCCCACCCCTGTTGGTTCGTGTCAAAGAAAGGTGTTGGGCCTTAACGTCCTCCAGACTGATGGAGGGTGGATGGAGACCATTAGAGACCGGCTCAATACCAAAAAGTTCAGAACCTTCCCCGCATGGCCAGATTTCCTCCCTCTCCCATCAGGAGCAGCCAGATCCAGCCTTATCAGCATTGAAGGAGGCTGACTCCTGGCTCCCTCTAGCCTCAGACAGACACAATCTCCAGCTCCCGGTGTCCCAAAACAACGCTGTACTTTAAGACCTACTGATATCTACTATAAGGGGACTATCACAAAGCCAATTATAACCTTCCTGAGATCTATGCTGTTAATCAAATTCCTGTTCTACCATATCAATTAGCCAAACGTATCTTTGGTCTCCTCTTTGGACCAGCAGAATCCGGGCAGTATGTGATAGTGAGCATTTCAATAACATGAGGTTGTTAACTGGCCATGTGACATAGCCTGACTCATCTCATTCACAGGCTTCTGACTGGCTTCTGATTCCATCCACATTCCCTGTTACTGGATCATTTTTTTTTCTTAAGCTATTTTAGGAATTTAGCAACGCGTCTCGTGTGATTTGTCCTGGGTGGATGGGGATGCTGTTTTTTGAACGGGATTGGTGGAGGCAGGGCTGTGGCCTATAGTTCTACTGCGTGAGTAAAATGGTTAATGGGAAAAGGTATTGGGCGGTCATACGTAAAGACCTCGAAACAAACATGAGACATTTTTGTGTATGCTCTGTTAATGCTCTGTGACAGCAGAGCCTCAGAATTTGTGTTGCTGGTTTCCTGTGAACGAGTGCCATTACGTCTCGTTCTGTCTGGACCAACCACAGCCAGGGTACCTAAGATTACGTCTCGTTCTGTCTGGACCAACCACAGCCAGGGTAACCTAAGATTACCTCTAGTTCTGCCTGGACAAACCACAGCCAGGGTAACCTAAGATTACGTCTCGTTCCGTCTGGACCAACCACAGCCAGGGTAACCTAAGATTACGTCTCGTTCTGCCTGGACCAACCACAGCCAGGGTAATCTAAGATTACGTCTCGTTCTGCCTGGACCAACCACAGCCAGGGTAACCTAAGATTACGTCTCGTTCTGCCTGGACCAACCACAGCCAGGGTAACCTAAAATTACGTCTCATTCTGTCTGGACCAACCACAGCCAGGGTAACCTAAGATTACGTCTTGTTCTGCCTGGACCAACCACAGCCAGGGTAACCTAAGATTACGTCTTGTTCTGCCTGGACCAACCACAGCCAGGGTAACCTAAAACCAATCATAGAAAGCATTCTGCTAAGGACTGTCAAGGCTGATGTTCTGAGACGATGGCTGTAAATGTCACCTTTCTGGCTGTATGCTCTGAGAGATGTGTGTGTGCACGTTTATATGTGAAGTGTGTGTGTGTGTGTGTGTGTGTGTGTAGAGAAATATGCACTAATCTTGGTCACATTAATTCAGCCCTGTCATAAGCTGCTTGTCACAGCCTCTGTCTATTTGTCCTAAAATAAGGGCCCCTTGTCACAGCCTTTGTCTGTCGGTATTAGGGCTTTGCTGGCTGGAAGATAGAACCCAACTGGCCACTGCCTGTTGTCGAACAAAACCGTCAGTGGCGTAGATTTATTGATCGGTCATAAACTACACCCACGCTGTGTAACCTGTTCCATCTGCACAAACTCTCCACCTAAGACTAAAGGGAAAGGTGGAGGCAAAAGATATTACGGATAAGATACAGAATGCAAGTTAGATTATTTCATTTATTCATTATTTTAATCATTTATTCTCTGTTACCACTAATTTCCTACTAATCAGGGAGAATGCTGAGATTAAATAAATGAATACCTACGATATCTCTCCTTCACTCCCAACCTTAACTTACTGCTTTATTCTCGCCTTCTCGATTGGCTCTGATTAAATCGGTCCCAGTTTAGCTTCAGTAATTGAAGCCTAAAAAACAACTGGGTGTCTGGACCAGGTTAAGGAAGGCTCTGTCAACTACACACACACACACACACACACACACACACACACACAGTGCAGCAACCACATCTTGTTAAATCCCCTGTAAGGACCTCTACTGGGGTATCAGAGACTCTAGAGAGTCATTAGGGTCTGATCTGGGATCAGGTCCCCCCTGTCTGTATAATCACACTCATTACGATGTGAAAAGTGAAACTGATGCTGGATCATCACTCCTGCTTAAAGACGTTAGTGGCTCATTAGAAGAACATCTGTGACTGCAGCCCTTGTCCCAGTGACAAGAATACCAGATTGAGCTTCACATGTGACAGGCTGGGATGGAGGGCAAGGTTTGTGATCCTATGATGTCCCAGGTTCTGCTGGCTACAGTGGTTGCCCATTACTGCTGGAAAGTTTTGCTAAGACTGCGACCTGACAATATTCTAATTTACATTTAATAACTTTGTTTTAGAACACCAACCCGAACCGTTAAGATAGATGATGGCTTCGTATACTTGCAGATTTCCATGGAACAAAAAAAAACTGTGTTGACTTCAGTTTTACCCCAGACTACAGCGCTGATGGTTCAGTACTACTGAGTCTAGGGACAGGTCCGGTTTCAGCCCAGCAAAACCCAGACCCATACAAACAAGTCAATTCCCATCCCAACCATCAGCTGGAGAACAGTAGCAGCTCAAATCGCAGCTCTTGTTACCAAGCGTTTGGATTCTGGAATTTGTACCGAAGGCCCGGCGGAGCCAGGAAAACAACATTAACATCATGCTGACTCTTTGCATGGCCTGTTCTACGCTTCCTCGCATGTTATACCCAGACAGAGCTATCGTGTTACCTTAATGAACTCTATTAGGAGAAGTAGTCTCTGTTGGGCCTCCAGTGGAGCAGCATTCGATACTTCCCGGGCATCTCCCTCCATCTGTGTGTCTGTCTGACAACCTAATGAACTCTACCCCAGAGGAGCGGAAACACAGAAACATCCCTCCCCAGAGCTCCAGACAATGACGGGCTTTTTGAAGGGGCCCGCTGGTTGGGAAGAAGGCCAGGGATGTGGGACGACCTCCTTCTGGCTCAAGGCGGTAGACAGGCTAACTCAAATAGCATTAGTGAGGTCGCTCAGTAATGGACAACAACAGGCTGTGTGTGACCGGGGGCTCCGTGCAACCTTTGGGATGCTGAGCCCAAGACACCGGTTGGTCTTGTGACTCTCCCCTATGAAAGGTGGACCATTACTCGTAACTCACTCAACCTCGTCGGAGAGCTTTCTAATTCGAATGCCTGATAACAGCTTTGTTAAAGTCAGCGCTTCATCCGTAGGTCGCTGTGCTCAAGAGTGCTGGCTAAATGTAAAAACAAGTAACACGATGGGTTTGCAGAGATTGTTGTGTTTTTCGGGAAGTAACTAACAAGTTAAGTTCTGTATATTTCTACTCTAGTTCTGCTAAACTGTAAAGTGTTTTTGCTGTATGACTAGAACTTTCTTAGTTCATTAATTTCCTTCCAGGTGATATGTCCTATAGGTCGAAATCCAGAGTGTAGCTTCAGAGTGTATCTGTTCATTCCTCAGTGAGTTTAAGTAGCAATTCTGAGGGCCTTAAGACAGGCCAAGTAGCCTGACCTTCTGTGGCACAAATGGTTCCCTATTACCCATATTGTACACTACTGTTGACTAAGGCCTCTGATTAAAAGTAGTGCACTATATAGGAAATAGGGTGCCATTTCCAATGCAGTGTGCATCTCTAAACCTTAGACAGCAGGTTCCAATTTTGGAGCTGGTCCAGTAGAGGCAGGTTGACTGACCCAGATGGCCAATATTTGAAAGTTGCCAGTGCAGGTTTATTTTCTTTTGATTAACTAGGCATCTGGGGCATTTGGTGCAGTCAGGCTTTAGACTATATAGCACCTTTATTCTGCTCCCAGCCATCGAGAGAGAGAGAGGAGCAAGGTAGCCGAGGGGGCTTAGGTGTTGAGGATGATGTGGGGGAACAGGATGTGAGGTGGCTTGAGGAGGAGGTAGGGGAGAAGCCCGTGCACTCCAACCAGTGATAGCATAACAGCGTCCCAGCTCCCTTCCCTCTCCGCATGCTCCTTCTGCCCTCTTCTTCTTGCTCTTCCTCTCCCCGTCAGACCTCTGGCATAAAATTCCACACATGCCTTTAATTTGGAGTGTAGAGACCCCAGGAGTGAAGTTATCTTACCGCGTTGGAATTTTCCACCCTTCGCCTTTCTCCGCTGTTAACCCAGATGCAATTAGAGGGAAGGGGGGAAGTTGGGTCGGGGGGGAGTTAACGTTCGTGTGCGAAATAAATGGACCTTTTTCAAAGTCTGTCCCGTTGGCTTGGCCGTCACTCTGTGTATTTGTTCAAGGCCGTCTAAGTAGGATGGTGTGAGTGAAAATGACAGGACGGGGAGATAACTTTGAGAGGGTGGAGAGGTGACGACTGGATAAAATGTGCAGCTTGTTACCATTTCGGATCCTCCCCCTCTGGATGTAAACTGTACACAAGTCGGTGAATTCACAAGGAGCCGAGAACTGCAGAGGGGAGACAGTGTGAGACTACAGAGCTGGGATCAGTTCATTTGAAGGTTTCATTCATTTAGGCAGGATAGTGCGTTCAGTAACAATCGTCAAGGTTTCAGAGTGAGTCCGCGGTCCTGATGAAGAATGTTTGCTGGAGCCGGTAGATTTTTTTTTACGTTCCCTCCCTCTTAGATGTGTCCATAACGTTCTGGAGGGGGAAAAACTGCTATTTCTTTCGTCTGGGACTGGGGTAGGACTTTATATTTTGCTTTTCTGCTCTTTCCTCTTCCTTTACACCTCGAATGCTTTGAATGGATTCTGAAATGGATTGTTCGAAATAAACATGCTAGCCCAACTCAAACGAGTTCTGATGGTCAAGCTTAATTGATTTAGATGGTCATTTCTTCCAGTAATTCTCTCTGCTGTCATTCTCCTACCCATCACATATATTTTTCTTCTTCAGTCTGTGACATCACGGCATCCCCTCCATCAGTCCCAAATGACTCCTTGTTCCCTACATAGTGCACTATTTCTGTCCTCACAGGTTGCCATTCCAACGTAGTTCCTGTGATGCTTCTGACTGACATGTTATGGATCAGTCAGCTTAGTGATCCACCTCATGGCCTGTTGCTCTCCATCCTGGCTTAATCTGTAACTCCACTTTGTTCACTGTACAGTGCTCTACTGTAGGGTGCTGGTAAATAGCAGTGTACTATATGGGATATAGGGTGCCATTTTGGATGCTTCCTCCGTCTTCTTGTCTCCAGTTTGATTTCTTTTTGCGCTCCTTTTGTTAAACAGAGAAGAAATGCCGGGTTAAAAAAAGAAAGCTGCTGCCTTTGAAGTTGTAGAGGAGTGCTTGCTAGACGGAGAGGGAAGAAGAACAGCAGAAAAATGCCAGTCCCTGCATCTTGAAACAGTAAAAAATAAATAATGCTTTGATATTGTAAATTCTGGTGGTGCCCGGTCTGTCCCTTAAAGCCTACTATTCCCATTCAGTAACTGAGAGGATGTGTTCCACATGGCACCCTTTTCCCTAAACTGTGGTCAGAAGTGTACACTGTGGAGCGAGTGTGTTCCCATTTGGGATGAAGGACGAGAATTCCCCTTTCCTCATTCAACAATAACCCCACTGGTGTTTGAGACAGATATTAGTCTTTCCATTTCAAATGACTTCAAACGGAGGTGGATAGATCGGAAGGAGACTTTTCTCTCAATGTTCTTTCTTGGGTCCAGAGAATTGAACCCTCTGGGATTTTAAAAGCACTACTTTATGTATTTAATGACAGACTTGTCCCCATTAATTCCATCAATCTTATTGGATATCAAAGTAAAAACATGGTGTAAGAGTAGTAAATCAGAGAAACAAATTAAACTCCTCATTATGACAGCTACTCTAAAATGGCACAGATTAGATAGACATACATTCGTACATTTAAAATACAGATGTCCAGTACATTTTGGATTGCAGATGCATATCTGTTGTGTTCTTAAAAAATATGACTATGCTGAAGTGGGCAGGAACAGAATAGGAATGTTTTTGTTCCACTTTTGATTTCATGATAAACACCTCTCTGTCATCTAACCCATTCACTCTATCGCTTCCATTCACTCTATCCCTTCCATTCACTCTATCCATTCCATTCACTCTATCCCTTCCATTTCACTGTCCAGTAAATGTAAACATGACTATGATGAAAGGCAATGAGGAAAGAAAACTTGGGCAGAGTAATTTTTTTCTCTTATCCAGGCTACTAAGGCTTTTCTGAGCCACCAAAACCTCCAAGCTTTCCGCCTCCACCCCAACAATCTGTTTCATAAGAAAAACGAAGAGGGGGGCAGTTGGGGGGTTGTCAGCTATTAACTAATTATTCATTCTGTGTGTTGATTTTAGGCCAATCTATTCCTTTTTAGTTACTTTTGATCAAGGCCACACACAAAAGGACATGTCACACCAGAACATGTTTTCCTCCTCTCCACCTACAGTGAAGGCCTAGTATGGAGAAGGGAAAGCACTCGGTCACCTCACCATATTCAATACTCTGCATGTCGCGCGCTACATGAAAGGCAGTTGGGTGCCATTTAAGACTGAACCCTCTTGATGGACGTTTTAGTTCTCTGGTTCCCCTTCTCCATCTTGTCTACGCCCCAACCCCCCAGCCCGCCTCCTCCCCCCCGCCTGCCTCCTCCCCCCGCCCTGCACGCCTGCTCGCTGGGTTTCCTGTGCTGGGTTTGGTGGAAGGAGAACGGTGGCAGACGGCCAGTGCTGCTGGGAAGCATGTGTGAGCTATCTCTAGTCCGAATCTGAGAGGGTTTGTGTGTGTGTGTGTGTGTCTGTGTGTGTGTATGTGTGTGTGTGTCTGTGTATGTGTGTGTCTGTGTGTGTGTGTGTGTGTGTGTGTGTGTGTAACTTGCATAATCACATATTTTTATTGTACACTTTAATGCTGGTGCTCTGCGTATAGCAGCGTACATACATATAATCATGTGTGTAATCATAGTGTTTTGAAAGTCTGATGGGAGGTTTGTGTTTGGGGTCCAGTCTGCTGCCATTGAGCTTGATTTGATATGTGAGCCGCTGCACTGTTTATTTTTCTTTATTGGCTGGGCAGGCTAAATACGACTTGAAAATCTTTTCATTTCCATTTCGAACGGGACTAAAACAAAGGAGACCCACCACACGTTCTTATTAAAAACAACCTGTTTGTGTGTTTTGTTGGTTGTAAAGTTCAGATTAGAGCGATGTGTGTCATCGCTCAAGCACACAAGCTAGTGACCCTGTTTGCCCCCAAGAGTTCGGGGGTAATTCCGTGAGGCCTGGAGAGTCTCAGAGCGGTGACCCGTGAGAGTGACAGCCTCATCCCCAAGATTAACCTCTGACCCCTTGTTTTCTAACGTATGACCTGATAGTAGCTGCCCTCATTCACCCGGCTGAACAAGATGGGGGTGAGAGAAAAAATAAAGAGGGAGAAGCGGGAGGACTGAGATAAAGGGAAAGTAAGAAAGACATAAAGACGTGTGTGGGGTCATTTGTGACATACCCTAACAGTTAGTAAGTGAACATGTCAGCCGAAGTGGGTCAGACATGAATCGGGGATGTTTGTCCCCTCAGCAAATCATTATTATAATTCCTGTTGAACATGTCCCACCTCTGGGAACCATGTTCAACAGGAAACCAATCAGAGCCCCAAATCAATCAGAGCCCCAAATCAATCAGAGCCCCAAATTGTAACCTAATCAGATTTTCGGCCCAAACAAGGGATACACCATAGTTATGGTCGGTGAGATGGTTTGTTTCAGGAGAAGGGAGCCAGTGGCAAGGGGTGGGCTAATTTGTCTGTGTCCCAATTATGTATTATATAGACACTAATGCACTACGTTTGACAGGTGTTGTCTCGGGTGGTGTTGTTTCGGGTGGTGTTGTCTCA